>NDGM011149310.1:0-11958 GCA_002564305.1 Octomys mimax | reverse complement strand
CTCCTAATAGTGCCCTGCTTATAAACATTTTGGTCAACTGTTGCATATAGGATACAGTGAAACTCCCTCAGTTTTATACAGTTCAGTGGTAAAGAAACCTGAAATTGCTCCAGACCCATGGATAAAAAGATAACTGCAGAGCTATGTCTAGAATGAGAAACACTTGAAACAACTCAACTTTCCATCTCCTTCAAATCCCACTTCCCCATTGCCTAATATGTTAATCACTTTTCTGTCATTAGGGCAAAATACCCACACCTGCAACTTGGAAGGGGCGAAGTTTCAGAGGGCTCAGTCCACTGTTTATACATGTCACAGTGGAAGGGCATGGTGGAAGAAAGCTGATCAACCCAGGGCAGCCACGAAGTAGAGAGGGAAAAGAATGCACCTTTCCAGGTTATGACCCGACTGACCCAGAACTGGTGACCAGGTCTCATCTCCTAAATTCTCAGCATTTTAATCCATTGATGAGTATAGTGTCCCATGATCCAATCACAAACCAAAATCACTACCTCGGAATGCAGGAGGCTTTGGAAAACACTTTAGACCTGACCATAACACTTAGCAAAACTTACTTCCTAGGCTTGGAGGCAAGAAGGGGACCTTTTTAAAAAACCAGGGGTTAAATGGGTAGTCTTGCTATAGACATCACATTAGAACTCATATCAATTCTTCTGTATAGGAAGCTTTTCACTCTCTAATCATACAGCTTACTACAACACTTTTGTCTTGCCCTTTATTACTTCTCCCCATACTACATAACCCTGACATATCCTAGACTCCAGTTGTGTTGAACTTTTCAACATTCCACAGATAAGTCAAGCCTTTGTGAGAGTTTTTACATATGTTGTTTTCTGTTTAGAGCACTCTTTCTACTCTTATCTTGCCAATAAATTCCTGTCTTTCTTTAAGACTCTGTGCAACTATTTCCTCTTCTGGGAACACTTTCCAGACCACCTCAGATAGAATTAATGGCATTTGCCTTTGGACTCCTATAACATTCTTTTCATGCTCATTATAGTACCATCCTTATTGTGGCAATATAATGCCACAAATAAAAGGATGGACTCTCAAGTCAGACTACCTGTCTTTGAGTCCATTTATAAGCTATATAACGTTGGGCCAAATACTTCACTCTCTTTGCTTCAGAAGCTTCATCTATTATGTGAAGTAAGTGAGATAATACTTTAGACCAGAGCTTTCCACATTGTAATTTTTGTACTGATACTCTATCTATAACATATTTGACAGATTCTATTGTTACACAGTATTCTTTTGCTTTTGGACTGAGAGATTTTTAGGTTTTTTAATTTTATTTTTAAAGAATAAAAAACATTAGAAATGATACAGAATTTCACTAGACAAGATAATAGGAATTCATCAAATGTTATTATATTGTTGATTTCAAATTAGTTGTTCACATTACCAGATATAAGCATGAAAAATTAGTCAAAAAATTAAAAAGAAGAAAAAAATAAGCATTAACTGCTCCTTTCAATAGACCAGTAGAAATCAGCAGTACAATTATCCAAGCCATCCTGCATATTTACATATATTTTTCATTTCCTTCTTTCTTTTCCCCCTTCCCTCACCAAAATTGATCCTTCCTTTTGAGCAGTTTCTTTCCCTTTCACAGTATCTATTGTACCGTTAGTATCATTTCATTTTTGCTGCATTTTATGCTGTCCCCTACAGTAGTTTGCAGGTGTTTTGATGATATAACATTTGTATCACCCTCTGGTGTCTAATGTAAATAAGACTTCATTAAACATTTATCACAGGCAATGTATTATCATGGAAAAAGCATAGGAGTCAGAGAGATATGGGTTTGAATCTTTTTTCCCCATAATTTTATTGAGAAACAAATAGTATTGAGACAGTTTCAAATCAAATTGGTAGGACAGTTTCAATAATTAACACATTGCATGCAGTATGGGTTTGAATCTTGACTCTTTTCTTAATTGTTGTATGAGGTTACTCTCCCTAAGCCTCAGTTTCTTCATCTGTTAAATGGGAGTCATAATAATAATACATCCCAGATAGGGATGTTTTAAGGTTTAAATAAATCAGTACATGTAAACCTTAGCAGGTAATAAGTGCCCATCAGTGGCTGTTATAAGCAAATTTGTTTCCCTTTGCATTTAGCTTAATAAATACTTGCACTTAAAAGAATGAGCTCTCCTATATTGACAAATTGTAAATCAAGAGATCCAGGCAGATATCTCTATCATCTCCTAGGAATTCACAGGAAAATGTGAGACATTTTCACTGTATTTTGTGTAACACTCTGCTTCAGAGCACCATCTTTAATAAGGCAACTGATGTGGCCAGCTGGGTCACTGTACGAACCTTTCTGTAAGGATTGTCTCAACTTCTTGCCATAGTTCATTGGACCCAGTACCTCTCATACTAAATGTAAAGTGTGTACTCTTCCTGTGATGAGCACAAGAAAGTGTTGCAAAATTACTGCAGAGCCAGAATTTCTACAATCTATTTATTTCTCTTGCTTCTTTTTTATTTTTATGTTTTGGCTTCTTCCCTATTAATTGCTAATCAACTTTGCCTATATGCACATCCAGTGTCTTACATTTATATACAAAGAAAACACAACCAAATCTGGCACTCTCCACTATAGCTATAGCGGAACAACAGAAAAATGATAAAGGAATATTGACTATTTAGGTCCAATATACCACAGTGGGAAGAACATAACACTCTAAATGACCTAGATTTGAAACCTAGCTCCATCGCTTACTAGAAGTAAGGCCTTGGATAAATTACCTAACTTTATGGTAGGGGAACTAGGGAGACAGCTCAGTAGAATAAGTGCTCACCTGGCAAATGCAAGGCCCTGAGTTCAATACGTGGTACTGCAGGAAAAAAAAAACCAAAAAAATAACTTTATGGTAGGTACCTCCATTTCTCTGTCTGTCCAAATGGGACAAAAATATCTACCTAGTAGGACTTTTGTAAGGATTAAGTGTATTATGTATTAACACATACACAGCATTTAGAAAAGTGTCTGGCATATAATGGGTGATAGCTATATCTATATATATTAGCAATTATCATTTTAACAGCTTTATTATTACACAAATCACATACCATTAAACCATAAAATATACCCTTTTAAAGTTTACAGTTAAGTGGTATTAGTATATTTATAGATTTGTGCATTCATCCATCACCATAATCTAAGTTTTGAAAATTTTCATCATTCCAAAAAGGAATCCTGTAACTGCTGGTGGCCATACCCATCCCTGCAATTCCTTAGACTCTGCCATCCCCAGTAACTTCCAATGTACTTCCTATCTCTATAGTTGCCTCTACTAGATATTGTGGTCTGATCTGGGACCGGGGAGATGGCTCAGTAGAATAAATGCTTGCCTGGCAAGTGCAAGGGCCTGAGTTCAATCCTCGGTTCTAAAAAAAAAAAAAAAAAGGTACTCTTTTGTGACTAGTTTCTCTCATTATAACATGTTTAATGTTTATCTGTGTTGTAGCATGTCTCAGAACTTCTTTTTATGGCTGAATTGTATGGACATACACATTTTGTTTATCCATTCATAAGGTGATTAACATTTGAGTTGTTTCCATTTTTGGCTATGATGAATAATGTTATAGTGAATGTTCATTCACAAGTCTTGTGTGAAGTTATGTTTTCAATTCTTTTGAGTGTATACCCAGAAGTAGAACTTTGGAATCATATGGTAACTCTGTGTTTAATGGTTTAAAGGACTGCCAAAGTGTTTTCCAAAGGGTCTGCACCATGTTAATCTCCTGCTAGTAGTGAGAATGAAGGTTTGTATTTCTCCATGTTTTCATCAAGGCTTGTTATTTTATTTTGTTGCATTTTTATTTCAGCCATTCTAAAGACTATGAAGCAGTATCTCTTTGTCATTTTAATTTGTATTTCTCTGCTGGCTAGTGATACTGAGTATATTTTACATGTGCTTGTGAACTATTCTTGTGTCTTCTTCAGAGAAATGTCTATTTAAATTCTTTGTCCATGTTTAAATTGAATTACCTTTTCATTATTGAGTTGTAATAATACTTTGTAACCCTGGATACAAATCTTTTGTCAAATATGTGTTCGTGCATATTTTATATCATTCTGTATGTTGTCCTTCACTTTCTGGATGCTGTCATTATTAAGTAGAAATTTACAAGTTCACAGACAATAAAGAAGACAAAGTATTGGAAAGAATGAATTCTAAAATCAGTCAACAGACACATTTAGTTAGGTACACTACCCTCCTCTACTGCTCTCCTTCAAAATTAAATTCAAAGCACATCAAGCTTCTCCCTGATGCCAAGTGTTGTGGGGAATAAGATCTGGCCTCTATCCTCAAATAACTTACTAACTCAGAGGGAAGAGAAGATGCAAACATGTGGAAACATAAATAATTATAACATGTTTAAATAGCAGTTTGAGACCACAAGAGAGAAGATGACATGAGGCACTGTGTGATTAATTGCCAAGTGCATGGCATGGAAAATAATTGCTATGAGAACTCAAAGGAGGGAGAGCTTGGGGCTAAGGTGGTCAAGGAAAGCTGGAAGGAGGAAGGGTCTAGGCAGTTCATAATTGACTACAGCCATGCTTTCCAAACAAGGTTTAGAAAGAAAAAATATTGACTTTGCTTGAGCTGAGGCATTTTATTGCTTAAATTGATGCCACCATTTCATTTCAATCTCTACAGAAGTCCCTAAAGCCCCATTCTCACCTTTCCCATGAAGACTTATGTGACCTCTGTCTACCCAGAGGTTACCTACTAGCAGTATAATCAGCCACATCTGGCTCACAAATATACTGTATTTAGTTTGGTCCAATTAAAAAATTAGAATTAGCTATAGAAAAACCTTAATGTGCAAATTTTATATAAAATATTTATATCTACTTTAAAAAAATCAGAAGACTGGCAACCATGGGTTGGAACATGTGCTCTCTGCAAGTGTGGTCAACTTTACCCCTGCCTGCACCTTTAGACTTATGAATTTGAGAGTTTCTAGAATATAGGTCTTAAGCAAGCAAACAACCTCAAGATTATACCAGTTTTTGTTCCCTGTCTTTGAGCATGTATTGTATGACTACTTTTAATTATGATAATATCATGTAGAACCCATAAGCATTTGTGATTTATCCAAGGTCACAGGCTTATTTAACTTTTTGATTAAAATGTACATTTCATGCTTCTTAACTCAATCAACTTCCAACAGTGTATATTTCCATTCTGTGCATCATTGTTTGCTAGGTTTGCTCTGGATCTTTCTAATATCTGCTACAGTGGTAAGACCATTTTTTATGTAGTAGTTACCGCTGTCAATGACTCTGTAGCATCTCAGAGTGCAGAGGAGCCCACACCAAGCTCTTCTGTGAAAGCTTATAGCATGGAGCACAGTACTTTACATGCATTAGTACTCAAGATATTTGTTAGCTAATTTACGGGATTGTGAAGAACTCATTCTGTAATGTTCTTTCCAAATGCCCACACTAAAAGGTGTTTATTGTTCCGAGACAAATATGCCTTGTACCTTTAGGAAATGAGTTGGTTGGGCAAACTGCCTAAAGTAGATAGGCTAGTTAAAGGATAATCTTTACATGTTTTATGTAAAGATTTTCATCCTAAGTTAAATATATCAAAAGATAGAATGAATCACTTGTTTGTCAAAGAAAACTGCTTTTGATCCAGAGGATGGCTAGTTTGCAGGCACATGTCCCTTATTTGTCCTGGCTGTTTTGTATGATAAAAGATAAAGTAATGACCAGTGTAGAGAAAGTGATCTAAAGCTTTGACTTATAATATCAGTGGTTCTCAGCTCAGAACCCAAGGAGGGCCTGCTAAAACACAGAAGCCACACCCCACCTCAGAGTTTTTGTTTCAGTGTATCTGAAGTGAGTGGAACCCAAGAATTTACATTTTCTAGCAGGTTATAAGATGATGTTTATGTGTCACACGTAAGGAACAATTACCTTAGTTTAACAAGATAGTCATCCAAGGACTTGTTAATCAGTGAAGTCTGAAGCAGTGCTAGCCAGTGAAATCAAAAAAGAATGTGGGGAAAGCTTGTGGTATATGGTGAGAATGTGGACTGGCCAGAAAACCAGAAGAGGTGGTTTCCAGCGCTAGAGTTATCATACTTCCTAAAGCAGTGTCCAGAGTATAGTAAATACACCTTGATTCACATGTTACTGATTCATTTTACTAGTGTATCTCAAATTTTGCACTATGTAACTCTAAGGATGTTACTAAACATTCAGTAGGATAAAAAAGGATACATAGTCAAAAGCACTGGACCATTTTGAATTAAATAAAATTGAATATATTTATTATAAAATGTCTCTGAACCACTAAAATACTAATAATCTGCTGCAAAACTCCAAGAACAGATAGAATATGTAATTTTTATTTATTTATGCAGAATATTTAGATTTAGTTGACCAAGGATCCTCTGTTTAATTTTCTGTAGAACATGGTTTGGGTGGCCAGAGAGATGGCTCAGTAGAATAAGCGCTTACTTGGCAAGTGCAAGGATCTGAGTTCAATCCCCAGTTCCGCAAAATAAATAAATAATAACATGGCTTGGAAAATCATCATAGGTTTACATCCAGAATGCCAAAATATATTATGAGTGAGCAAACCCACTTGTAACAGTATAATAAAGCCTAGAGTTGGAATGAAAAGGGCCTTTGTCTTGTTTCTGTCACTTAGTTCTATCATCAACTGACTTACTCCTGTGAAGATGAGTGTGACTGAAATTTATCATTCCTTTGAAAATGGAGGCATCTAGCAGCCCCAGCCAAAAAGAACACACACACACACTTTAAAAAAAAAAATCCAGAGTTCAACATGCCCTCAGGGTTATTTGCTCTTCAGAGAGATGAGATGCCTTATTTTGAAAATTAAGAAGAAAGAAAGTAAGAAAGAAAGAAAGAAAGGGAGGAAGAAAAAAATCAGATAATCAAAGCTTTGCGGACCATGATTCCAACTGGACAGAGCAGGCTGGAAAGCATAGATCCATCCTGTATTTATTTGATTCCTGGCTCTCAGAGATAGTTTTGTTTCACCATGGGCACTGAGTCAGCTTGTTTGTTTACCACAGAGTATTGGAAAGTGTGTTTGTATCCCAATTAATCATTAGCTGTCTTTTTGTACTTGAATAAAGTACAAACTTGAACCAATGGAGAAACACAGTAAGTAGCATATGTCAGGATGCCACAGTATATCAAGATTGATATATATAGAAAAACAACATGGATGCATTGAACAGCTGTTTCAAAAGAAATCAGTGGGATTTAAGATTCAAATTAATAACAAACCCCCACAAGGAATATAAATACAAACATTGCCTAACATGTATATGATGGAGTTACAGCTTATTAAATCCATTGTAAGTTGCCAATATAAGTAAAAAATGCATTTAATGTCACCAACCTACTACAAGCTTCTGCAGGGTTTTTTTTTTTTAACCTCAAAGTCATGTGGTTCAGTCTGAGATGTGGCTCCCAAAACTGTGAAAGAGAAGCATACCTGATATAATTATCCCCTAAAATGATCAAAATTCAAAATTTTAAGTATGATTTTACTGAACCTGCTATCACATTTGAACCATCACAAAGTTGAAAAACTGAAAACTCAAACCAAGCCAAAGTGAAAACTATATATATTCTTAGAACTCTGGACATGTATTTTTGTAGTTCAGATTAAAATTTGTTTTGTTCTTTATTTTATTGATTTTTTTATTAGCCCATGTTTATAGTACATAATGCTTACATTCCTCAAGGGGGGTTAGTACATGTACATAAAAATAATATCTATGAGAACATCAACACTGCTGTTAGCTGAAGTATTTGATAAGAAATGACTCAGAAGTCACTTTTTAATCTTTTATTTTGAAATCAGATCTCAGTTAACATCTTGAATCTATGTGAACTGAACATGTCCAGGGATGCCAAGGATTCCTGTTGCTGTAGACCCACAAAGCTGTGGGGTGAATAAAAATCACACTTGCTGTCATTCAGAAAAAAAAAGAGCAACACTGAGTTCTTAGATCATATCTTGCTTCAGGAGTGGTTGAGACAAACTAGAGAAATTATCTGGTCACTTCAGCCAAGAACTGATTAATTCAGCCAAACAACCTTGTCAAGAAAATGAAATTGCTTCTGACCATAAGGACATTCAAGAGAGCAGCTTCTTGAATCTCCCATGTACATCTTCTCTACAGTATGCTTTTCTGTTTCTTGACTGTTGAAACTTGTTTCCTTTTAAGTCACCTTTGAAGGTGAAGAGCACCTAGTTGCCCTGCTCTGATATCCACTTTTTGTCAACTGGAACAATAGTTAGCGTACCTCAACTTCAAAAGAAGTCTAGTTTACTTTGGAATGAGGAATAGATAGAAACAGTTTTTGAAGCCTTTTCTCTCTGTCTGTTTCCATCCTCCTGCAATCTTGGTTTATTTTCTATTGATCTCCAGTTTTAAAAGGTAGGCTGAAAGCTCTGCTTTTCTGGGGTGCTTTTCAATGTGTCTATTGGGCTTTTCTGGGTTTGCTTTTATATAACAAAATTCCCTTGTTTTATTTTCTCCACATTCATACAAAGGCTGTGACTGTCCAGTAACTCAGTTCAGAGTATAGTGTATTAAGAGTACATGTCATTGCCACATGGGCCCTGGCCTGCCGAATTCATGGGGAAACCATTGTTTCCCTAGTCATAATGTTCAGACGTACTACATGAGCCTATGGGGATCATGCTGACTTAGACCAAATAGTTTTATGAAAAGTTCTGCACTATTAATGAATTTTCCTTCCTTTTTCTTTGATTTTTGTAGTGACTACAACTTTGTATATCTTCTCTGCAGCCTCCTAGTACTGCATTAATATAAATCTTGAAAACTCCTACCTATGCCTTTTGCTCAGGCTCTATCCCCATGAAAATTGTGGAATTATTTTTAGGAATGTCTTCTGCCATAATTTTTCCTTGGTCCCACTACTTCCACTACAAGAGGCATTCAAATTACTTTTCTTTGAGAAACTGTCTACATATGCTAAGCTATAATATGCAGGTTAAAAGGAAATACTGTTAACCTTCCTATGTCAAACACTCAGATGTTGGTAAGCAGTATTTAGACAGACTAGTCATTGAAAAATACCAGCTATTACTTTTGATTCATCCACATTTGTGATATCATGCACATGGGGCTAACTTTTACTCATGATTTTGTCAAAAACTGAAAAATACAAGAACTATTATGCTTCTCCTCTGATGAGCAGTTACTAATGGAGTCTCTGTTCAAAACAGAAAACAGATAATGCTTCATTTTAAAAGACCTCACAATATTGAGTTAAAATAAAATTCCCATGAGAATATATTTTGCATTCTCATGAATCACGGATGAGTTTATTATGATCCATGCTTGTAGGAAAGGATGACAAATGAATTCATATTGATTAGACATTTAAAATAACGTCTTAAAATGACAGTGTTTCATTAAGTAGTAGGCAATTATTCATCTATCAGCTTCGCATGTACATGGATGAAAATGGATTCCAAACCCAAATGTAGTGCAATATTTAAATGTTCAACTTTCTGCTACAAAATAATAAGCTAAAACTTTGTTAATCCTTTCATAGGAACCAGTGCAATCATGCCTTATGAGTCTGTAGTCTGTGTTAGATTTGAGATTTATAGTTTAGTCATTGTCTGGAGTGCATAGGAGTTACCCACGATTTACAGCAAGGTGACTCAGTTGATGTACCAAAATATCAATCACTTCAACCTTTAGAAACCCTGGGCAGGACCCAAGGTAATAAAGGACCTGTCAGCCTTAAAAACACACTTTTCTATGTATTTCATGAAATTAAAAGCACTGGTGAACACTAAGGAGGCATAAATATAAATTTGATAGTATGTGTAGATGTGAGTTTGAGTGGGTAAACTCGGGCTGGAGATAGAGTAGGAAGCATATGGCTAGAGTTATGCACAACACAACCAAAGACTTTTGTTTCCCCTTTGAAACTCCTTAATGGGGCATAGCCTCAAACATGCCTTGCTTCCTGGGTTAAGAATGAGTTTGCACCATTCACAGGTTGCCCCTTGATACTTAGACCTGGTTCCCATTAAAGACTTTGTCCTTTTTGAAAACAGGGAGGCAATAGAAATGTTAAGGGATATGTTTGTGAAATATAAATGCCTGTGTTCAAATATGTGTATCATATCTAATTTTGGGGTCGTCTTGGGCCAGCTACCTTCCATAAGCCTAACTTTCTTCACCTAGACTGGAAGCTAGTAGCCGTGCTTATTCATCCTTCTTATGATGGATAAATGATGTAAGGCATATAAAGTGCTTTTCCTAGTGCCTGGCATACATCAGGCAACCCCAGGCATGCACTGATCATTATAATTTTATTGAGAATTACTATATGGCTGGTGTTTTATCTTTATCCTTCATCCTACAACTGTATGTGGTGGATACTGTTATTCCTTATCTGCATTTTACATGCAAGTAGGCCTGAGATTCTGAAGCTATAAACAGCAAAAACCAGGCTTCAGTCGCCTCCTTTTATTTTCTCCCAAAGTCTACATGTTTTACACATGCCGAACCATACTTATAAAATTTTTTCTGCCTCATTAAAAACAATGGCCAAGTCATGCTGTTTTTGAAAGGAGTGTTCTCAGAATCACCCCTCTTCTCTCCTCACACTCCCTTTGGCCTACTCTACCTTGAGAACTGCTTGGCACAGTGCTATATGCAGAGACAGCAGAGAGCAAAGGGCAAGAGGGCTGAGGAGGATGGAGGATGAGGAACCCTTTAGCTCCTTGCCAACTCTCACCTATGCATCTGATCACAGTGGATGACCCACATAATCTCTCTATGCTTCTGCCTTTTCAATTGGAAAATGGAATCTGTAAACTGTGACACCAGGGTTGTTTTGGTGACATTTTATTTAGCTGCCATTTTTTAAAAGAAAAGTACAAGGAGCGCAGAGCACAGAGAAGACTTGATCAGAGCCACACAATAGTGAGTGGTGGAGCCAGGATTTAAATACAGGTCGGCCTAACTTTTGAATGGCCTCTTTTCCATCTGATTTTGATTACACAATCAGGTACAGGTTTGAAGGAGAGAGGCAGGTGTGGAAGGCAGAGGGCAACTTGCTTGTAACTGAAGGAGGCTCTGCCATCCACTGGGAGTGAGGATTGGGTGGTCTTGTGTGAGTTGCTCAGGGTACTAGAAATGCATGATTTGCTGCTGTCTACAGTAGCAGTTGCAGAAAGAGAGCCAATATCTTTCCAAACTAGGGGTGTCTTCTGCCTCTAAGGCCTGTGGAAGAATTAATCAGAGAATACTCTGGCCTCTTAAGCAAAAAAGTACTACAGTAAAGGGCATAAAGAGGTGAATTAGATCCTCAATATTTTCTCTTTTTTCTAATATTTTTTCCATTTTTAATATTTACAGTCAGTCAGGATTCATCTCAACATCTCCAGCATCATGAGAAAGTTATCCATTTCCAGTACAAATAAAGTTATAATGACTGTGAAATAACCATATTTTTTTCTGTTTATCTAAGTAAGTATATAACACTACAGAGAAAAACTTAAAAACCAGTATCTCTGAGTTAGGGGGAAAATCATTGCTTAAAATATAAGTTGTTTCTTACATTCAAATAAAAGATATTTTAGCATAGACTGAAATTACTAGTATGCCATTAAAATGTTTTCATTTTGTAGGAAATTTTACTATTGCTCATTTAATCTTTTGAATAGATTACATAATGAATAATGAGTACTCTACTACTATAATTTACTCTATGATACAGCTTACTATAATATATTTGATATTCTTTTTTTTAATAGTTAGGATTGGGATCTTTTTTCTCCAAACCAATTTTATTGGTACATTTTTGCAGAATTTTATTGATAAACAAATAGCAATTAGACAGTTTCAAATCAAATCGCTAGG
>NDGM011149285.1:0-10717 GCA_002564305.1 Octomys mimax | reverse complement strand
TATATGTAATTCAAATTATCTGTGAATATATTCATATTCACAGATATCTATGTAAAATTATATTGAATGTTAGATTATATTAGGCTACTAGAAGTCCACTTTTGTCACTCAGTGTCTATCAATTTAAGATACCCATTTTATGGATTTTTAAAATTTATCTTTATCCTGTAACATGTTTGTAATTCTGTTTTGTTTTAACTGTTTCTGAATTGAGATTTATTAAATTTTGAATTCATTCACCATTTCCCATTATAACAAAATGACACTTATAAGCATTAGACTAGAAACTTCTTGCCCCATAGGCTTAGAAATTTTAAATAATATTTCCTTTCTGGATGACAATTGTTCCAGTATCTGGAACCCTAGAATCAGGTTGCTAAGACTTAGTTCCATGACACTGAAATCGTTCTCACTGTAAAGCTGACTCAAATGATCACTTTGTAGTCTCTGTGTGCAGCCTCAATCTCTTTGCTTTTCTATTTCATTCTTCATCGAGTTTCATATTTAGGGTACTTATAATTCACCATATTTATTATTTCTGAAATGAAAGCTGATGATTTATTTTAGCTTTTAATGATTATTCAGAGAAATTCAACAATATATAGGAATGAATTCCGTCTCAGTTTGTATATATAATACAGATACAGATAAATAATTTGAATTACTATAAATTTCTTATTAAAGCAGATTATTTTCTAATATGGTTTCTTAAATCATTTATCAATGAAAGAGCTAAACATACTTTATTGCTACATTTGAATTTAATTATATTTATTATTTGGTGAAGAAATAGCAAACATAATTAACTTTGAATCTGATTAAGGAATTAATGACTGTCACAGTTTCCGTTTCTCTATGCACATGCATGATAGACAGGAAAAGGGAATTAAATTCTAATATTTAATTAAACAGAACAAAAATGATCTTCGATTGAACTTGGAATGTTGAAGTATCCCTTGAGAGAAAAATAGATGAGCTGTTAATCAGAGAGCCAATGCCTTAGGATGCAATCGTCTTATTAAAATATTCAATAAAATATAGTGCAAGGAAATTATAACTGATATTCTAAAATTCTCAATTAATTAAAATATTAGTAACTTACCACATTTCTTAAATTATGATTGAAAAAGGAAGTTTGCTTTTGAATTCCCTATTATGATATATTTTTATTAGCAAAAATTATCTCAGGAAAAACATTGACTGCACAGGGCAAAATGTGACAGCATTTTGTTTCTGTCATCCACCCATCTATCTATCTATATGTCTGTCTGTCTGTCGGTCTGTCTGTCTGTCTGTCTGTCTATCTATCTATCTATCTATCTATCTATTCATTGATCTATCTACCTATCTCTATCTTTCTGTTATGAAAAAAACAATAGCATTTTTCTCATCAATTAAGATTTTAAATAAAAAATTCAAATAGGAACATGTAATATTTAAGAGGTTACAAACAGAAAATATGCTAAGCAATCATGATATGCTTATATATTCTTCCACAGCCTTTAAACCACTTTAAATTCTTTTCATAATTCCCCTGAAAATAAGCCGTTTTCTGTTTTTCAAAATACTACCCAAAATGGGACAAAAAGATCTTCCTAAAACCATTTTCCCATAGTACTTACATTTCCTAGGCATTTTCCTTGAATAAGAAATGGATATTATGAAACGAAGCAAATACTGGATTAATCAGTAACAAATAACAATGAGAATTTAAATGCTTTTCAAATACAGCTTACCTCTGAGTAAATATTTCTAACAAATAAGCTTTTATGGATGTATATTATTTATAAGAGAATGCTGAGAATATTTATTAATTATATAATAGTTATGAATAAATCATTCTATATAATCAAATAGCCATAACGTCGAATATATTTCACGAAAATATAAGTAACCAGCATTATGTGTAATTACCACTATTTCTTATCAACAAATACACTCCTGTTTATTGAGATTGTTCAATATTGAGAGGATCCCATGAGAGGAAGCAGGCAACATGTGCAAGGCAACTAAATTACATCAAAATCTAAATGAAGAAAGTGAGGTGAATGAACTTACAAGTCACACACTGTTTAATCTCTTGAGTCCCTTATGAAAATCCATTTTAGGCATCACTCTGTCCAAAGTGCATTATGTCATACCTACTTAGCCTAAACTGACAGTTGTATACTTTAATTATTAGAAATTTTTGTACAAGCAATTCTATACAATTAGAATATTAGGATATATTAAAAATATCAAAAGGCCAGCAAGATAGCTCAGCAGTCTAAAGTGCCTGCTTAGGCAAACTTAGGCAACCACAGGGACCACAGTTCAATCCCTGGTACCACATGCCATACCAGCCCCACCCCCAGGGTGGGCTGAGCCTGCCACAAAAAAATAAAATTTCTTAAAAAATTAAAGAATATGAAAATGCTGGATATTTTTGTCTCAGGAATAAGAAAAACCACTAAGACAAAATTCATATATTATTTCTTCTTCTATCCAAATGAGAGAATACCTATATACCTGGGATATAGCTCATACACACAGTGCCTTCCTGGCAAGCACAAGATCCTGAGTTTAATTCCTCATACAAAAAACAAACATACAAACACAAATGAGAAAACATCTATGTAATTTTGAGCATCAAAGTTTTTTTCCTTAATTCTTATTCTTGAAAGAAAACAAATTTATTCTTGAGTATCCATGAAAGATTATTATTCATATTTAATTGAATGTCATGAACGTCCATAATGATGTTAACTTATTAATGATCAAAGACTGATTATACATAGCAGTACATTTTTCTTGAAACACTGTTTTCCATAAAACACAGAGTTTTGAGTAGCAGTTCTGTTTAATAATACTGTAGCAGCACTTTATTACTTGTCTGCTGTTAAGTTCAGAACACACAAAAAATTAAAGGACAAACCTATAATAATTATTTACATTACTATTGACAATCAATGATAATCACCTATAAGGGTAAACAGTTTTCTAAAATTTTAGGATAATAGAAATTGGGTCAAAACAGTAGAAGAAAGAGCTAAAACTTTAGACAGTTATTTTATATTTTTAGCCAGCAAGGCCCAAAATTTTCAACATATTAGTGGTTTCCAAGTTGAAGAACAGAATATTTGCAGTTCTATTATCCCAGCAGAGGATTTTGTGGATACTGGCTACTTTCAAAGTTTAGAGGGTCTAGACACCAAAGCTCCTGAATATGATTCCTGGCATATAAATAGATAAAGTTTAAAGGGAAAGGACAAAATCCATGATTGTCTACACTGTGTTGAAGAGAAAGATCAGAATAGAAGAACAGATCTAATTTATTATAAAATAATAATAATAATAAACCATCTGGAATTGGTGAAAAATAGTTCAATGAGACAGATTACAAATTTTAGAAACAAATCTGTATAGCTGCTCTGTGACAAAGGAGCAATAGCAATACAATACAGCAAAGTTTTTTATTTTTTCAAAAGATGCTAGGATGATGTCCATTTAAAAGATAAATGAAAGTAGTCTTAGATTTCAACACCCTTCACAAAAATTCAATGGATCACATACCTAAGTGTACAATGTTAAACATTTAAAATTTTAGAAGATAGTTTACAAGGAAATGTGGGTGGAATTGGGTTCTTAATGAAATTTTGGCCAGTGTTGCCCACTAAGAAAACAATTAATGAGTGTGATGTCATTTCCATTAAAAATATTTGTCCTGAGAAAGCACTATCTAGAGAATAAAAAGGCGAGCCTCACACTGGAAGAACATATTTGCAAAAAGATTATCTGATGAAGGACTGTTTCCCAAAACACACAAAGAACTATAAAACTAGAAAACGAATTCATTTTAAAAAATGGACACAAAGTCTTAACACACAACCCACCAAAAGAGATACACAGATGACAAATAAGCATATGAAAAGATATTTTACATCAGATGTCAGCAGGGAAATTCAAATCAAAACAACAGTGAAATACAATTAAACATCAATTAAAATGGCCCAAGTTCCAAACCTGGACAGCACTGAATGGGGGCCAGGATGCAAAATAGTTCTTATTCTCACCCATTTCAGTAGTCATGCAAAAATATTCCTACAGCCACTTTGGATAAGAACTTGACAGATTCCTAGAAAACTATAGATACTCATTCACTATGTAGTTTAATAATCACACTCATTTTTATTGATGCAACACTGCCCGAAAGTTGAAATTTTATGTACGTACATTAAATAGTACAGTAATTTTACAGTAGCTTTGTTCATAAGCTGTTCAAACTTTAAGGCAGATGCAATTTCCTTCAGTAGGTATACACAATAAATGTACAATGTTAATGTTGGAACATAAAAAACGCAGAAAATCTTTAATGTATGCTACTATAATAGAAAATCTGAAAAAGATGTACCACATATTATTAGAATCATATGTTATTCTTGGAAAGACAAAACTATGAGAATTATAATGAGATCGTTGATTGCCACAGGTTTGGAGGGATTATAGGGTGAATTGTTAGAAAACAGCAGACGTTTAGTGTAACAAAACTGCTCTTTATGATAATACCGTAGTAGATGTACTCCATCACATATTTTCCTGACCCTGTAGAAGCTACCACACAAAAAAATAAAGCTTAAAGTAAACTATGGAATCTGCATGATGATTATACTTCAACGTAGTCTCTCCAGTTATATACCAGTTAATTAGGGGACATTGGGAATCCAAGAGGCGATGCATATGGGAAGGAATAAAATCATTATGGAGAATATCTGTATATTATCAACAGTTCTTCTGTGAGTCTAACACTGCTCTAATAAAGCCCCAAAGCGTTGCATTTAATTGATGATTTAAAAGTGACATTAGTTTTATGTATTTAAACAGCACTCTTCTGTGACAAGACAATGACCAACTCACATACTCTTGTGTTTTTTCAGTTGGAGAAATATTTTATATATTTCACTTATCAAAAAGTACTCATGATTACTCATGATTTTTCAGTAAATAACATAGTATTTTATGTAGCAATTAACCCTAATCAAGCCAACTTGATTGGCTTGGGAAACCCCTAGTCAACAACAGAACAGTCTTTTAGAGATGATCAGAATAGGCATGAGTGTGATTGACATACTGTGTGAGATCCTCTGCCCCTCCTCTGACTCTAATCCCTTGCTCTGCTCCTCACACAGCAGGAGCTAAGCCCTTGCTCTGCTCACCTTCCGCTATTGGAGCCAACATAATACTGGCCAAATCCACCAAACCATGAGCCAAATTGAATTTAAATTGTGGGTGTTGTGTATGCTGTTGCATTATGGGAAATCTTACAAGTACATTTTTCCTGGAGACTTAGTAGTACCAACAGCATAACTTACATTTATTGAACCTACCACCTCCACAGCATAATGGTTTTTTTTATTGTTGTTGTTGTTTGTTTGGTGGAACTGAGAATTGAACTCGGGCCCTTGCGCTTGCCAGGGAAGCGCTTATTCCACTGAACCATCTCCCTGGCCCCAGTGTTTTGGCTCATGATGAATATATTGTAGCAAATTGTTTTCTCTATAATGATAAATTTTGAATCAACACTATCATGCAATTCATATTTGTAGCATGTCAGTTAGAAAGAACCTCTTCATGGGCTGGGAAGATAGCTCAGTGGTCCATACCTGGCAGGTGAAAGGACCCAGTTTCAATCCCCGGTACACTATGCTGTGCTGGCCTTGGATCCCCAGGCACGCTGTGCTGGTCATCAAAATCAGGCGTGATGGTGCACACCTGTAATCCCAGCACTGGGGAGGATGAGACAGAAGGGTCATGATGAGTCTGAGCTGCATAATGAGACCCTGCACCAAATACATAAATGATTTAAAAAGAAAAAAAAGGGAACCTCTTCAAAATTGTTTCAAAACGGGAATTATCTCAAAAATATGAGGCTGTTACAAAAAGTCACCTTTGACATTAACCTTAGTTATTCACTCTTCCTCGTACATATTTCTTTTATGGAAGATACTTGGATTTCTTGTTTAGGTTTCTTGGTTTTGTTTCTGTGGCTACACTTCACATTTTATTTCAGAAACTGTAACTACATAAGTGTTCTACTTTGTTTAAGAAGTAAATATATGTATATACAGATGACTTGCAGTAGTCTATTGTTAATATATTGACAATGTGAAACATAAGGAGCTATAAAATATTGTTTTAAAAATTGCATTTATGGAGTTTTGTTTGGTTGATTGAGTCAGCATAGAGTAGAAAGAAGGCAGGGGCTATGATGATTGGTTTAGTGTGATATTGTTTTGCTTTTATTCAGCACAAGCATGTTTACATTATGATCATAGAATCATAAAGGCTTGAGTGTCATCCTCTGAAATCTCCATTCGATATGAAGGAAAGGAGGAGGGTTAGGAGCAATGAACAAAAGATGAAATCTTATCTTGAAGCTGTCTTCTCTTAGTGTAAGACACTTACACTAAGATTGATACTATTGAAAGTGGCCTTGTGTCAGGCTCAGGAGTCTGGCTTGAGGAGAACACCACAGATGTGTACACGGGGATACACAATAAAGAAGAAGATAAACTCAAGGTAAAGCTAGTAAAGTACCCCAAAGATGTGGAGTAGACAGAAGTTCAGCTTGAATTCCTATCTTCTTTTGAAAGCAAGTATGAGAGGAATTGAGGCGATGATTTAGAGGCTCATGAGTTAATTAAAAAAGAAGGGACAGAGATTCTTTTGAGCATTTCAGTTCTAAGAATTTTAGAGTATAAAATCAGAAATGATAACAATGTTTTTTACTACATGTAGTAAAGAAACATAGAGTATCTTCAGAAAGTTGACTTAGAGATTAAGAGATGTGTGAAAATAATTTAGATACAAAGCAGAATGAATGCTAGGGACTGTGCTATCTGCTATCAGAGGGTGTGAATCATTTCTTGTTGCAAGGTCTTCCTATGGTCTAAAGAGACTACAAAATAATAATTGAGAATTTCCATATGGGGAATGTTGCATGTGTTGTGCTTAATGCCTAGATGGTCCCCCAAAGCCTCATGCAGTCAAGGAGCAAGTTTGTAGAGTTTGTGATGGATTAATGTTTCATGCCTGAGATGATAGGTGTGAGTGCTACGCACCTGAGGAGGGGGCAGCCTGCATACTACACAAGGGAGAGAAAGAGGCTTGCTCTTGCTCCTCTCCTTGTTCTTGCTGCTTTTGCTGATTTTCACTGCCAGTGAATGGTTGCCCTCTGCCATGTGCCACTGTGCCTTAGAGACAGCCAAGTATTCCCTGAAACCTCTAGAAATCATGAGCTGAATAAACCTCTTCTTCTTTAATTCTGGTTATCAGGTATTTTGTCTCAGCAACAAGAGAAAAGTAACCAAGACAGCATGTAACCATGTTACCATATATTTTTTAATTATGTAAATTATGCTTTGTGACCTTCTTCTGTGAACTTAACATTTTCCTCCCCTTAAATTATTACTTTGAAATTCAGTCTCTAATGTGATGTTATTTTGAGATGCAGCTTTTCCAAGGTAATTAGGCTCATCAGTAGGACTAGTGGTGAGTGAGACTAATGCCCAATAAATGAGGCCTCTGAGAGCTGCCCGGCTCTATCCCCTACCTAAGGAAATGGCAAGAAGCTGTACTCTTAACTAGAAAGTTCTTACATTACATTCAATCTTAAAGTACCTTGGTCTTGGATTTGATAGCTTCCAGACTGTAAAAATGAGGTGATATTTTTCTAAGCCTCCTACACATTTTTGTAGTAACCCAGGTGTACAAAGATTCTTCCTGTAGGCCACATGTCTGCCTCTAAAGGGCAGGATTCACACAGGCACTCTGCAAGGAAGGCCTGGGAGACCTACTTTCTTTCAACCTTGACTTGCTGTTTCCACAGAATTAAGACTTGGCTTAGATTTACATTATTTTAACATTACCTGTTCTTTTGGATTTCAGCTCTCTTCTTTTGTCCATGATAATAATTGTGAATTATTAAATTAACTTCATGTTCTCTTTATAACATAAATCTTCAAAAAATGTGGTTTATGAGTATGGATGGCTCATTACCTAAAAATCAGAAAGTTTGAAAATGCTGGCATATATAAAACTTAATTTTCTAGGACATTACTGAAACAATTGTACTTTTAAATCTCAGGGGTTTTTTTTCCTATGAAAACATGAAAAAAGAGATATGAATAATTCACACTAGTTAGAAATAAAGCTCTATTTTGGGGTTCCAGCCAGAAAACTTTTAAAAATATTTCATTTATTCATTTATTTGGTACAGGATCTCCCTATACAGTTTGGACTGGTAGTGATCCTCCTGTCTCATCCTCCCCAGTGCTGGAATTACAAGCGTGTATCACCATTTATGGTTTTGGTGCCCAGCACAGAATATGCTGCTGCAGATTGAACACAGGTCCTTGTGCTTGCCCCATAGGCATTTAGACCCCCAGGTGCTATCTATCTCCCCAGCCCCACAAAATATTTTAATAAGGATTTAAAATTCACATTATCCAAAGTCAAACTTTAAACCAATTTTAGATGTTAAGACACAAAACAGCTATTTTCTCCTAACATGTCTATTAACAAAATAAAATCAAAGCCTGATGTGGCATGTATTCTCTGTTTCTATTATCTTGCTGATCTGGATGCTAGCAACAAGTTGCTTTTCTCCTCTGCCCTGTCAGATAATTAGAGATAGATTGGCAGCAGGCTTTAGAATCTATGTCCAAACTACTTTCTTCCAGCTAAATTGTCTTTATTTATTACTCTATTGTGGAAGATGGACTACAGCAGATCAACACCTTTAATAGAATCCAGACCAAAGTCCTCCCTCTTTTGTCTCTTTTTGTCTCCAACTATCTTTTCACTTTGTTCAGTGAATTTTGTACCAATCTCCTTAGCATTGCTGAGCATGTTATGCCCTTTCCCTCTTTCTCTTTCTGGAGAGCGGTTTTTTTTTTCCTTTCCCCAAATACAAAGTTTGCTCAACAATAATGAACAGCATGCAAGGTCATAGCTGTGAAAATATTTCTGTCTCAGCCTGACAGTCTTCCTTTTTCTTCTACTCGTTCTACAAAGTAAACGTTGTATAAAAATAGTTTGCATTAATGCCAACCTTCCCAACTGGTTATGGGTTTGTCTTTTTTATGGAAAAGGCACCTGAATCCTGGTATATTTGTGAATGAACAATAAATAGATGAATTTATAAATCAACCTTCTTGAAAAGTTATATTTCAGATCCCCCGAATGCTACAAGCTCTTTTTCAGAATGTCTGAGAATGAAAAAAATTTTTACAAATTTTTGTGACTCTTCCATAGAAATATAGTAAGCATAAAAGAGAACTTACAAATTTACTATATTGTATAATTTAAAAATATGTCATAGTTTGATATTTTGCAAGGGGAACAAAACAATACAGGACACATTTTATAAGATTATTTTATAATAGTCACCCAAAAATCATATACAGAGAGACAAAGTACAGGAAGTATGTCCACAAAATAAAGACCAAAATATCAAGCTGAGAGTCTGAATCCCACTCTATTGTCCTGTATGAGTCCAGTTGAATATATAGAGCCTGTAACAATACCTTCCAGTTATCCAGTGGGAGCTCCTCCATTGAAGAGGAGAGCCAAGCTCCCATCAGAAAAGCCAATGCAACAAACTTCAGGAGATTGAGCTGTGCACCATATTCCCCTCCAGAGCCAGAGAATGATGCTGAAAGTGAAGATCAGAGCACCCCGAAAGTGAACCATAATCGTTTTCAATGACAACAAGGTTCCAAAATCCTTCAAGAACAAGAACATCTGGATTTACCATGACGACTAGCCTGACAAGCTCTTCCAAGAGAACCAACTGCAGCCCCAGAAACACCAACTTCAACAACCTTGTAGCAACTTTCTCCTCTTCTTCACAATCCAAAGGGTTGATGTTCCACACCCAGTATCATGTTAGTTCAGTTCAGCTGAGTGCAACAAGTTGATCACCTGTTGGCAACCCAACATGTCATGTAAGTATTATTTTCTGTAATCCCTTGGCTGGGCTGCAGGTAGTAAAACAATATCCTTGACTTTTTAATTTGTATTTATTTTTTAAATAATTTTATTGAGAAACAAATAGCAATCAGGCAGTTTCAAAACCAATCAGTAGGAGAGTTTCAATAATTAATACATTGCGTATTATCTTCATAGTGGTTACTCATAGTAGAAGATACTGACATGATATCATGTCCAAACACTATTATGACAAATCATTACAAATCAAAGTAAGAATTGGAGTGCCCCCAAAGTGAACCATAGTCATTCCCAGTGACAATAAGGTTCTTCTCATTGAATTAAGCGAAAGTAGCTATATAGCTATACTATTTTGTATATAGAAATACAAAATGGTCCTTCCTTTGTATCTCCTTTTTTTTGTTTAGTTTTGTCACAGGTTATTCCATTGTCATTTAAATTTTGTAGGTGTATGAATTCAGCAAAATATTCCAATGCAATCCAGTAGTCCAAAATAGTAGTGGGTCATCTGCAAGACTTTCAATATCAAAAGTTGTTAACCTGAGCACTTCAGAGCCCAGCACACCAACATGGCTTCAGCCCCCCCACACACTTTTTTTTTTTTTTCGGAAATAGGGAGTGAACTCAGGCTATTGCACTTGCCAGGGAAATGCTTATTCCACTGAGCCATCTTCCCAGTCCCTGGGTTCACCCTTTATACCTTGGATTTTTTTTTTTTTTTTTTTTTTTT
>NDGM011149256.1:0-11511 GCA_002564305.1 Octomys mimax | reverse complement strand
CACTTGCCTGGCATGAGCACAGTCCTGGGTCCATCCAGAACACCAAAATAAATCAGCCACGAGGCCTGGTCCCTCTCTCTGGAGTCCCCTTACTGTCCCAGGCAGGCACAGAGCAGAGGTCACAGACGCCAAAGCGTATTCGCTGAATGCACTGATGTATTTCCATTTAACCAGGAGTTACCGAATAGTTTCTTGGACAACTGTGGTTCTAGGGGCTGAAGATGCAGTGCTAGGATGGAAGGAAGGAAAGAAGAAAGAAAAGGAAAGAAGGAAGGAAGGAGAAAAATAAAAAAGACACCATAAAATTTCAAAAGGCCCTGCCCTCATGAACCGTACATTTTAAAATACTTCTTGACTCCTGGGTTGAAGGCTGTCGGCCACCACCCTGAACGAGGCCTCAGTTCTGCGTCGCTGGCTCTGCGCTCCGCTCCTCGCCCCTTGCCCTCTGCTGTTGCGGTCTCTCCTATTGCTTTTCCTCCCATCCATCTCCTCTTGCTGGACCTCCGAGCTTCCTACTCTCCCCATCTTCCTCTTTGCCCCTCACTTCCCCTCCCCCCACTCCCTACCTCCCTCCTGACCACATCCTTCCCCAGACCCCTCTGTGTCTGCTGCCCTCTGCTCCTCTGCTCTGGCTGCGCTGGCAGACAGCAGCCACTTAGCATGCTCCAGGAGTTGCCCCCACTCAGACGCAGGGGAAGGGGGACCATAAATCATTCAATCAGCGCCTTTTCTGTGGTGGCAGCTCACGCACTCTCCCTGTTTGCTGGTGGCACACAGAGCCTGTGGCTGCCGCCTTGCATTATGGATGAGTGAGTGGTCTTGCAGGGTGGCAAGGGGGACCCAGGACCCCTAGTGCTGTGCCCTGCACAGCCACCCAGCTCACCGGGTTCTGCCCCCACCCCAGTTCCCAAGGTCTCTGTCCCAAGCCCCTGGTGCCTGCTCAGTTTCCCAAAGGGGAGTGATGATAACCATTTGTGAGGTACTTACCACGCACTGGGTGCATTAAGCACTTTGTGTCCATGGCGCCGTGGGTCAGAGATGAGAAGTGATTTACCCTGGGCCATCTGCTGTTAAGTGGAAGATCTGGATTTGAGCTCAGGACACTGAATTCAGCTCTTCCAACCACAACACCTTATGTCCCTGTTGGAAGTTTTGTCCAAAGTTTTGTCTAGTTGCTCTGACTGTAACGGTTGCAAAAGGCCCCGCCAGTCTCCCTTTCGCTGTATCCTCTCTGCCTGAAGATGCAGGCCTGGCACGACCTAGGGCTAAGGAGACGCCCTAGGCTGCTGTGTGATCAAGGTGTTCCTGTGCTTGCTGGAAAGGAGGCTGGAGCTCAGGCCGGCTGGAGTCTCCCTGCTCTCTCACTCTCCCTTTCTCCAAGATGGGCAGGTTGGATAATCTGACAGGCCTGGGGTCCCCGGCTGACGGCACCTGTGTGGAGGCCCCCAGTAGCCAGCAGCTCCTGGACATAGCGGCGTGAGGGCGGGAGGGTAAGTGCACAGCAGGCCCTGGAAGGAAGCTGAAGCCAGCAAGTGTCCCCCAACTTGTGATGAGGATGGGGAGCGTGCCAGGCCCCAGTCCCTGTGGCTTAGCTGAGCTTTCAGAGCCCAGCTGCAGGTCTTTGCCGCACCAAGGGCAGGGCCTGGCCGCATCAGTGGGAGCCTTGCCTTGCATGAGAGCAGAGAACACAGAAAACGGGAAACTGCCAAGGCCCCGGTCGGATGTCTTTTCAGGGCACCCCTAGGATGCCTGGCTCTGTGCAGATACAAAGGTGCCCAAGGCAGGGAAGCCCCCTTACCTACAGCTGCCTCCTGCCTGTGACCTGACCCACAATTATAATCCCTTTGCTTTGATTTTTCTCTGCAAAAACAGCAACATTCCATCTAGACTCTGAGCTGAAAAAAAGCTCCGTGTCAAGCTTAAGAGATTTATAAACACAGTGAAAAATCACAGGCTTGTTTTCCCATAGCTCCCTTCCCTAGGTGAATGGAGGTGGGGGAGGGGACAGCCGAGACAGGATGCCGGAAGGACACAGATGTTACGAGGCACCTGGAGTGTGCAGGGAGCAGGAGATGAACCGGAGTCAGGAAGGTGACTCACCTGCCAGGAGCATGGCTCCTGTCATCTCTGCTGGCAATGAGACCGGTGCCTACGCATGGCTGTATGCACATCGTTATCATGGGCCCCAGGCTTCACCCAGAAAGGATCTCCCAGGCCAGAGTGACAGCAAAACCAGCATGCGGGAGACAGTCATCTCTGTGGATGCCCAGCCGATGAGCCAGGGCCCCAGCGAGCCAGTGGGAGGTGTCTGGGTACGGCAGGGCGCACAGGTGCGTGGACTGTGCTCAGTGCCGGGTCACGTCTGGAGGGCCATGGTTCAAGATCAAGTCAGAATGTCCCAGCTGGAGAACTGGAGCTGGCCTGGACTCCAGAAGCCCTCAGACCCAATCTCTTACCTTGGGGATGGTTTGCAGACTATTTTCCATATAGAAGAGGCAAGACCAGGTCCTGGGAATCGGGGCCCTGATCCTTAGTGTTTATCTGTTTGCCTCAGTCTAGGGGGTGCTCTGGCATTAGATACCCTGGCAGCAAATGGGGACACTGGGCTCTGAGAGTCGCAGCTCCTCCCGCCTCTGCAGAGGCCTAGGGCTCTGCTCCCAGCAGACAGCAGCTGCCTGAGGCCCTGGTTGGTTCCAAGGACAAATCCCTTCTGTCCAGAAAGAAGAAGGTTTGGCAGAGGTAGGGGCAGGGCTAGGTAGAGGGAAGAGGATGGGAGAGGCCAACAGGGCAGGGTCTGTGCTGGTGACCTGCGTGGTGGCTGCTCCCCAGGGAGGCAGGGAGGGCGGAGGACACTGTGGGTGAGGGCTGCTGGTTGGCTGCTGTCACCCGAGGGCTCAGCGCTCCGCACGTTTTCCAGATCATTCTGAAAGTCTCTCCAATGCTGTTGTTTCACCACAGAGGCTCCCCTCCCAGCCCCTCCTCAGTTCCTTACTCCTCCTCCTCTTCCTAGCGCAGCTCTGCCTGGGCTGCATCTTAAAGGACCCCCTGCTGCCACTGTCAACTCTCAGGGCACAGGCTTCCTAATTGGAAAGCTCACAGCCTACAGGCCCTGTGGAAAGGCAATCAAGGGCCCTCAGGAAGCTCGGCTTGGAGTGCAGCTTCCTCGGGCCTTGTCCTTGGGTCCCGGATTAGAGTTGGCATGGGTGCAGCTGCAGCAGCCCACCTGGAATTGTGTGTGTGTGTGTGTGTGTGTGTGTGTGTGTGTATCTTTGTAGGTGTGTGGGCACAGAGCTCTCCCGACTACATGCAGAAATTGGGGTGTGCCTCTGTAGGGTCTGTCTGGGGGATACTAGGGGGTCTGATTGTGCACGTGTTAGAGAAACATAATGAGGATCTCTGTGACCTGGAAGCCAGCTGTTGGCAGGTGCCACTGGAGGGTTACAGCTTTGGAAGGCTAGGGTGACGGAGGGCTGGGGCTGCAGCTGCCTGGCCAACTCCAGTGTCAGCCCAGTCCTGTCCCCAGTATTCTCTGCAACTGAGAACATCCCTGTCGTGGCAGCTGAGACCTGTCACCCATACCTGGGGTCAGCATCCCAAGGGTCTCTGTGTCCTCTGGGGTCTGCTTCACACCCTGAGTTTCTCACTGTCACTTGGTGCCTGGGGAGGCTGGGTCTGATGGCCATCTCCCATGATAGGAAGGAGGGTACCCTGGGCCTAAGCCCTACTCTGGCCACCCAGTAATCCTCCTGCCACATAATGCAGGGAGGAAGAGGTTGTCCAGGGCCCAGTGCCACCCAGGCTCACGAGTACCTGTCCTTTCCTGGGGAGAAACCTCTCTCCCTGCTGATCCCAGCAGCCCCTCGAGCCTCAGCCAGACCCAGAGGGTGTTCGGGAGGGATTTGAATGTGCCACACTGCCCTAGTCCATCCGTCATGTGAAGCTTTGCCTCCCTGGATTGTGCAGGCCCCTGCCAAGCTCCTTGGGCCCTCGGGGAGGTCGTGCACGCCTGTCCACTGTCCCCAGTACTGCACACTGGCCAGCAGTACTCCAGGTGAGGAAGAAGCCGCTCAGCTGCCCCCTGAGTTCCCTTCCATAACAAAAATACCATTATGTTTTCTGCTCTCAACAATACTGCAGCGGAGGCAGCTGGCAGCCCCTCGGGATGACATCTTCCTTCCCATCCTGCCAGTCATAGCAGATCCACAAAGGAAGCTCTCTGGACCCTGGGCTGTTGCGCAGGAAGGGATAGCCCCTGGGGGTCTGGGAGCCCAAGGAAAGAGACCCCACTGCTCTACAAAGGCTTGGCCAGAGAACCTGCTCATTTTGTAAGGCTGTAAAGCAGCACTGCTGGGAGCATTTTATCTGTAGTAACCCTGTCAGGCGTGTGGTTGTGTTTTGGTGACAGACCCAAGGAAGAACCTTCCTAAGCTCACACAGCTGGTCTGCAGCATAGCTGGTGGGGGATCCCCGGATATCACTGTGTTCCCCAGCCTGGGCCCTGCCAGGACCCCAGCTCTGATGGCAGCCAGGGCACACTGTCCCTTGTCCTGGCCCTATTTCACATGCTGCAGTGCCAGACCTCTCCTGGTAGGCCACAGGACACAGGAGAGGAGACAGGGACGGGTGAGGAGGCAGAGTGGAGTCTAGTCAGCAGCTTCTCTTGGCTGCCTAGAGCAGGGCCTGAGTACCATGTTAAGGCCCAGCGAGGGCCTGTGGCATGTGGCCATGCTGTTTGCCCTCTGCCTCGTCTGCTGCTCCTCAGATGGTGCCCGGCCCAGAGTGCAGTGGTGCTTGAGTAGGTTTTGTGGACCGGATGACACCGACAGCAGCTGCCTCCTCCATCCGTCTTGTGTGTTCCTCCCTGCTCCGAACAGTTCCTACGGGCTGTGCCGAGCTAGTCCGTGGCTGTCAGGGAAGTTGCGGAGTGGAGCCTCTGTGGCATTGTTCTTGGGGAGAGAGGCAGTGACCCCCAGGATGAGGCAGCTTTGAGCTCTCCTGAGGCCACCTTGGCCTTGGGCCCCCTCCAGGTGCAGAGTGAGACAGGGAGCCCTTGTGTCTGGGGAGCGTGGAATTGGGGTGAGGCGTGGGCTATTGGCTTCCCTGTGCCATTAGGGGTGGAGGAGCAGAGCCCCAGACTTCCATGCTCAAGCAGTGTGGACAGGGCAGAAATGGGGACCTTGTACCTTGTCACATATTTTAAGGGTTTGTCACAGAACTCACTCAAGGTACATTATCTGTTCATGCAGTATTTTTAATTGTAAAAAAATGAATGGGGCTGGGGAGATAGCTTATTGGTCTAAGCACCTGCTTGGCAAGCGTAAGGACCCAGGTTCGATCCCCAGCACTGCCATGTTGGCTCTGAAACCAGGCATGGTGGTGCATGCTTGTAATCCCAGCACCAGGGAGGCTGAGACAGGAGGATCACTATGAGTTCGAGCTGCCTAGTGAGGCCCTGTACCAAATACATAAATAAATATAGATTTTTAAAAAATGAATGGAAGGGGGGTTGGGGAAATAAGCTTAGTACAATAAGCACTTGCCTGGCAAGTGCAAGGGCCTGAGTTCAATCCCCGGTTCTGCAAAATAAATAAATAAATAAATAAATAAATAAATAAATAAAGTGGAAGGATTTCTGATGACTAACAGAGACAGAGATGGACTCTTGCAGTGCTTCCCTGGGCCCTCTCCCTGATATCTGCCCTGTCCAGACTGACCCTGAAGGGGTCTCTGAGCCTGAGGAGGGTGGGAACTTGGAGTATGTCCAGGTGTGAGAGGCCGGCCACACAGGAGATGCGCGTGGGACTGGCAGTGCCCCTGGAAAGCCGTGCTTGGGGTAGGGAAGATTGGGGTCCTTGCTGCCTGCCAGCAGTCAGAGCCTCAGGAGGAGAAGCCCTGGGTAGAGGGCAGGGAGCAGCCAAGCCGCCTGTTGCCCCAGGAAGGCAGGCGGGGCGGGTGGGAAGAGGCCCAGGGCTGATGTGCGCAGGCAGATGTCTCCTCTTCAGCCAGCTGAACTGCGGGCTAATTGGACCCATTGTGTTCATGGTAATTCACGCTGGGTGCTGGAATCCAAGCTGGGTGGGGGCCAGGCCTCCTTCTCTGGAAGGAGCTGTCAGAGGGAAAGGTGGGTGGCTGGCAGCCCTGGAGAGGGGGTGCTGCAGGAGGGGAGGCTGGGGACAAGGGCGCGTCTGTTGGCTGCAGGGCTCGGAGCACCACAGGGTCCAACCCCTCCTCTGCCCCGCTGCTCTCTGGGTAGCTCTTCTTCCCTGAGCACAGGAGTGTGCTCCTAAGGGATGCAAAGCACATCACCCTTCTCTGACATCCCTTCATTTAGAAAGCAAAGAAAGACCTGCATTGCCTGGTGGGGTGGAGGTCAGTGTGTGTGAGGGGGCTGGATGTTGGTTCCTTCTCCAGCCTCAGACCTGAGCAAGCTGAGGCTGGAGCTGCAGAGACAGGGAGGTCTTTCCTAGGGTCCTGGGGACTCGAAGGTGGCCCCTGGGTTCTTAAAGGCCAGCACCTTCAGGGCTGAGAGCAGTGTCACACCAGATCTGTCCCTGCCAGTGCAGCTCACACGCTGGAGGGGAGGGGGGCTACTGTCCCCCACAAAACCATCCTTATCTGATGGGCTCAGAATGTAAGAGTCTGGTCAGGGCTGGGGGTCAGGGTTGCTTTCGGAAGGAGCTGATCCAGGCTGGAACTTGTGGCGGCCGCTCAGTGCCCCTGACTCAGGCCCCTTGGAAGAAGTGTCTCGCCTCGGTTTCCATAGCTGGTTCTGGCCATGCTTGCATGAGGCATGATGGGACAGCAACTCTAGTTATGGCCCTAGGACTGAGGGAATGAGCACTCAGGGACGTCACTACTGAAGAACATTCATTGTACGAGTCTTCTCAAAGGCTGGCAGGTGCCTAAGTGTGCCAGTGGGGTACTACCTGCCTGTGAAGTAGAGAACTCCTGGTCCCTGGGAGCAATTAAGCAACAAATGCGTAACTGCTGTACTAGATCTCTTGGGTCAAACTCCAGGTCTGCTATGCACCACCAGCTTTATACCTTTGGGAGGTTACTGACACTGTACCTTAATTTTTCTTTTCATTTTGGAAATAGAAATCGTAATACAGGTTGAACTTCCCTAATGTAAACATCTGAAATCTCTCCCATCACTCAAAATGCTTTGGATTATAAAGCATTTCAGAGCCCATATTTTTGGATTAGAGTTGTGCCACAGGTTAAATCTATACCATGGAATGCCTAAAACCTGAAGAACTCTGAAATCCGCTTCTGGTCCCAAACATTTCAGGTAAGGGATGGCAAACCTGTACTACAGTCAGCCTCCAGATCTGTAGGATCTGAATTCACAGATGGATGATATTTGGAAACAAAATATGTCTGTACTGAACACACACGGGCCTTTTTCTGGTCGTAATGCCTGAGCAAGACCATCTAACAACTGTGTGTGTAGCTTTTACATTGTCCTGGGTGTTGTAAGTAATCTGAAGATGATTTCGACCATGATAGGGAAGGACAGGTGTAGGTTGCATGGCAATACTGCCTGCTTTGTAGGAAGGACCCAGGCACCCTCAGAGCGCAGCACCCTCGAGGGGCCTGGCAGCTGCCTCCACATGCACTGAAGACCAGCTGTGTCTACCCCAGAGCGCTAGGTGGGTTACAAACATCTGCATGTGTAAAGCTCTGGAAAGCTCCACTGGCTCTGTAGGTGGGACCTTTGCAAGAACAGGAGCACTGGTGCAGAATTCTTTTCTAGGAGTCCCTTCACTGGGAGAGGGGCTTCAAGGCCTTGGAGGGGCCACCACTTCTGGCCTGCGCGTCCCTCGGGTCCTCCTTGGGTCCTCCTTGGTCCTCACTGGGGCTGCAGCCTGCACACCGTCCTCCGGGTCAGCAGGCCTGCTCTCTGAGGCCAGACCCTGGCCCTCCCCAGCCGAAGGCAGATAGATGCCTCTGGGCTTCCACAACCCTCCTGTGGCTTCCATACTGGGCCAGGCTTGCATACTCTCCATGCAGATTCCTTCTGATTTCCTAACTCATCAGCTACACTTCTTTGCAATTCTGCTCCGCCCCAGACACACGGAAGGTTGGAATCCATGCCCTGAGCACTTCTTTTGGAGGGCGGGGCTGCCATGCTTCACTCAGACCAGAAGTTCCCTAAAGGTTGGGATTATTTCTCCCCCTCAGACTGAGGCTGGGAGGATCTGGCTCTCTCCTGCTGCAGGATCCTGGCAACCATCCTTCTGGGTCTCTTTTTATCCTGCCTCTGGTTGAAGAGATACCTGGTGACTGGTCACAACAGCCAGTGAAGGCTTTCACCCTCCTCCATTCTCTCACCTGATTCCTTCCCATGTGTGGTGTCTTCCTAGCTTCCGGCTCAAGCCCAGCCCATTGGCTCTGCATCGCTGAGCCAGCTGCAAAACCAGGTCACCTCCGTCTCCTTGTCTTTCTTGTCCCCTTTCTTTAATAGAATTATTTTTTCTCTGCATCCTGCACGTCAGAGAGTGCTTTGGCAGACTTGGGTTCTCACGCTCTTGGGAAGTGGTCCCTGTTTGGTGTCGCAGGGCACACTCCCCTCTTGATGCACCTTTGCACCTTCGTGCCCGCTCACCACCTGCCCACATCTCCCAGGTGCAGGATGAGCAGCTGGGCAGTTCACCCACAGATGCAAAGCTGGAGGTGGATGCCTGGCTCATAATCCTGGCACCAGGGTGGAGGTGTCCAGCAGGGGTCCTGGGCAGAGTGTAGGGGGCCACATCACAGCACTTATCTGATGGGCTGCCATGCCCACGTCATTCTTGTCTGCCACTCAGGGAACCAGGGCTATGGGAGGGATGTTCCAGGCCCCGCTCTGCCCTCCTAGTTGGTGCTCAGGGTCCAGGTCACAACCTGTATTTTGGTGCCCTATATTCTTTGCAAGTGTCAGGACACAGCTGTGGCTGTCCTCATGGCCACAATAATAACAGTGATCATCATGCCACAGTGGCTGTCAGTGGCCCGAAACCTCCCAGAGGTCACTCTCCATCATCAGCTCATGTGACAGGCAAGCACTCAGGGTCCCAAAGCTCAGGGACCAGGAGATTGGTTGTCATGGCACACACAAGGCCTCTGTGCCCCAGGAGCGCTTCCCTCTGGCCCTCTTGCTTTTGGGCTGTCTAGTACTCAGTGCTTGCCCTGCAGCTGCTGGGGGCTGAAGCAGGCCAGCTGGGGCAGGGGTTGAAAGTCAGGGTCCTGGAGCCTGGGCCAGGGACAGGTTGCTTCAACAGCCTCATCTGTGAGAAAGGATAATGTCACAGGCACCCTAGGGGCTCAAAGGGAGCTGGCTGCAGAGTCCCAAAGCCCCCAAATCTGAGGGTACTCACATCCTTTAGCATTGGTGGGCATAGGATTAGCTATCATATAACCCATGCATATCTTCCTGGGTCCTTTAAATCACCTGCAGAGGAGTCCTACTGCCCAACACAGGGCGAATGCCATGAAAATCTTCGTTAAGTGTGGCGGTCTGGGGGTGAAGGGCAGGGAGTCTGTATGCTTGGTACTGACACAGTATTTTCCAAATTGCAGTTGAACCCCTGGAGCAGTGCTCAAGGCGGCTGTACTTCTCACCGGGGAATTTTCTAGGACGTGTAAAGGGTACCTGGTCCTTACCATGTGCTCTGTAAGTGGTGTCAGCCCCCCTGGGCTTCTCCAAGAGCTCCACTGTCCCTCCTCCCTGGTCCCCAGACCAACAGCAAGGTGGCTGGAGTGGAGCCTGTGCCCCAGGAGAGTGACCCTGGAGAGAGGTGGCAATGACTGCAGACAGTAAGGACAGAGTGTCCAATATCTGTGAGGCTCAGCCTCGGTGTCAGGCCCTATCTTAAGCCTTTTGCATGGATTGTCTCTGTTCTTATGAAATCTGTATGAAATATGTGTTTTACAAAACCCACTTTACAGGGCTGGGGAGATGGCTCAGTAGAATAAGTGCTTGCCTGGCAAGTGCAAGGGCCTGAGTTCAATCCCCAGTTCCACCAAAAAAAGCAAACAAACAAAAACCAACCCCACTTTGCAGGAGGGGAAGTAGAGGCATGGGGCAGTTATGTATCCATCTGACCTAGTATGTGCAGTCAGCTTCTAAGCCTGCACAGATCTTGTCTGTCATTGCAGAACCAGGTGCCACCAAAGCCAGGGTGGGTATTCTCTGCAGGGTCCTTGGTCACCAGGTCAGCTGTGGATGGCATTCAGCTTCCAGGTCCCTCGTACCAGGCAGCTTTCTGCAGAGATGCCCAGCTCCCCTTGGCACTGGGAAAACCTGCAGCAGAATCTCACAAGGGTCCCTGATGCTCACAACATGGGTGACAACTCACCTTACCCCCGTGGTCCATCTCACAATGAGAAAACAGAGACGAGACCTGCACATAGAGGAGGGCGCAGCCAGCCTTGGGCTTCAGGCCTCCTGGAAAGTAGCTGGGGGCTCTGTTCAGCTCTGCACCCGTCATTGTCACGCTGAGCAAGCTGCCCATTCCGGAGTGCTGGGTGCTCCTGACTTTTCCCACTTGTCAGTGTGGTCCTAGGTGTCAGGCAAGGGCTCAGGTCCTTGCCTCCCCAAAGAGGCTGTGCTGAGGCCACACCTCTGCTCCCAGCCGCTCAGGCCCTTGGGCCTCTGCCTCTGCCCCTTACTTTGCATTTGAAGATGGGACATTGTGACCACAGTCCTGGGCACTTGCTGCTTCATGGTCCAGCAAAGTCTAGAATGTCACAGCTCATGGTGGGGAGGTAACGAGAAGAGGAGGAGACCTTGGGTTTTATATCAATAATCAGTAATGGACAGAAAAGATGACTTGTGGGTCCCTTAAGGAAATAGAAATCTGATTTATTTCTCTCCCTCTTCCTGTGTATGTGTGTGTTAGTTTTGAGCAAGAGAGCGGTAAAGTAGCAAACATCCCACTCATATACTTTTTAGAGCAGGGAACAGATAAAAAAAAATTCAATTGGTACAACAAGTAATAGAAAATGTATTTTGGGTCTGTATTTCATCCAGTTATGGGGAATGAAAAGAAAGGACAAAGGAGCTGGAGCTAGGGGAGAAGAAAGAGGACAAAGGAAAATAGAGAACCAAACCCGCTTGCAAAGGAAAGATGCGGCTGCTGTGGTGCCCCAAGAAGCCCAGAGACACCCACCCGTGGGACTGCGAGGACTCTGCCACGGAAGGCCTTTAAGTGACTGTTGCATGTTTACAACTGCAGGCTGGCTGTCGATTCATGGCACTTGACCAGATGATCAAGCCAAGGACGACATTAAGCCCGAAGGCTGGGGACCTTGGGGTAGCCTTCCTGTTAGGATTAAGGTGCTGAGCTCAGTACTCTCCTGTCTGAGCTTGCAGCACTGAGTTAACAGAGCTCCTCCACTGGGGAGCTCGCGTCCCAGGCGAAGAGGCAGATGTGTAAATAATTATAATAAAAGTCAGGCTGCTATCATTGCTGTAGTAGAAGTTCAGATAAAGTATGTGGAGGAGAGATGAATTCCAACCAGGAATCC
>NDGM011149255.1:0-10707 GCA_002564305.1 Octomys mimax | reverse complement strand
TTGCCAAGCTTGTTCCAAGTAGGTGCTTTAGACCACTGAGCCATCTCGCCAGCCCTAAATGCAGATTCTGATGAAGAATTTTTTCTTTTATTTTACTTTCTAATTTTTCTTAACACAAAGCAGGTTTGCCATACATTAAAAATATCTCCCAGGAATTCTTAGTATGGTAAGTAGTGGACATATGGATTTGTTGTAGTCATGTTTACAAGAGAAAAGATTTAATACAGAACATATAATTTATAGGATTATTTTATAGTATTCATGTAAAATACCAAATGCAGAAGAATTCAGATTTGTCCATGCATTAGAGACCCAAAGAATCCATCTGAGAGTCTGGCTCTATGTCATTGTCCTGCACAATTCCAGACCTAGAGTCCACAGCAGCATCTTTCACGAGTTCATCTGGAGACTTACAGTCCATGACAATGCCTCAGGTGAATTTGCCCTAAGTATCTGCACAGGGAAGGCCCAGAGTCAGTGGTAGGAGCTGGAAAATCTGCAGTGATAGGATGAAGGATCTGCAGCCACCAGGCTGCGGGATCTTCAATGGAGCCTGGAAGTGTTGCTCAAGCTAAGGACCAGAGCTCCCCTGTAAAGAACCACAACATCCTCAGCCACAGTGAAGACCTGAGCTCCTTCATCAGTGAGAATAGCTGAGTTCCTATCAGGAAAAACAGCACAACAAGCTTTTCCAGAAGGATTAACAGCCCATCATTTGTTCAGTTCTTTTATGCTGCTGGCAACAATCCCCAGGTGAGCCTTCCACCTCTAGAACTTGGCTGACTCATTTCAGCCAGGTGTTATAAACTGACCAGTAGTTAATCCATCACAGGATTCCCTTAAATTGCAAAGGAAAAACAAAACAAAACAACAAAAAATCCTTTGTGAATATCATTCAGTTTCTTTCACAGAAGAATTACACTGAGACTTTATGCTGACAATGTAATGTATTCTGAGATTTAGAGAAAAGGAAAGCTTTGTAATTTTGAATAATTATTATAATATCTACATCTATTTTCCTACCCATATATTTTCTAAAGCCATCTTAGTTGCACAGAGAAATGGGGAACAATAATGAGTAAACAACAATTCAGAACAATTGACAGGCAGCATTATCTTAGATTTTATAACACCAATAATTTTGTAAATAAAATTGCTGTAATGTGAAATTCAAAATATGCTTTTATAGGTGTGAACAGAACGCACATGGGTGAGAATGAAAATAAGCAATGATTTCTTTGGTTTTTTAAAAATTCATGCTGTGTATATGAAAAAGAAGAGGAAAAGTTAAACAATTTGATTCACATCCCTTACTCTGGTAGAGTAAAATTTAACTATAGATTTTCCCTGGAGCATCTACAAAATTTATCAGAGTCCAATGAGGTTTACATCAGTGCAAAGAGAAAATAGATGTTCTCATCCCAGATTTTTTTTTTTGTTCTTCTTAAATCTTTGTTTCACACCATTTGGAGTTCTTATCCAAATTTGCAATGACATGGTTACTGCTGTGAATGTTTGTATAAAGACACTCTTTCTTGAGATAGTCAAAATCAAAACTAAAATTCTTTCTAAATATGAGATTGGAGGTTTTTTAAAATTTGTTCATTGTTTGACATTTTATAAATATTTGAATACCTATAGACACATAGTTCTAGGGTACTCACGAGAACTCTCGTTGGGAAGGGCTAGTTCTCTATGGCTAGAACATTGCTCTTCTATTTCTATAGTTCTGAGAACCACTGGGATTTCGTTCCACTTGGCCACTGCCCTAAAAAGTCGTTTTTTAAAAAAATTGGAGATTTTATACTTTATTCTTAATGTTCAGAAACAACATCACTATTTTAGCAGATATATTATGAATGGAAGAAGTCTATTGATATGCAAGATAAATTAGGAATTATACTTTCAAGGAATTATACACACTTAGAATAAACTATACTTTTAATAGGATGTGTAAATTAACATTAAATGTGCATTTATATATGTGTGTGTATGGATATAATTTGTTATAAACATAATCTGTAATTATACAGATTACACTGGATGTAACTGGAAATACTTGAATCTCTGCTTAACAGAAGCAACTACTTTATTGTAATTTCCTTCAAGATGATACTTTATTATAACTACTTACGTAGCATTCACATCATTTGAAGTATGCTAAATAATCTAGACAACATTTAAAGTACATAGGACTACAGGTATAGGTTATTTGCAACTTCATTTTATGTGACTTTTGTCTGACCAAAAGAGAGATTGACAATTTCAGCCAATTAGGATGATATTGTATTTATTTATTTTTTTGGCAGAATTGTGGATTGAACTCAGTCCCTTGTGCTTGCCAGAGAAGCACTTATTCTACTGAGCCATCTCCCTGGCCTGGATGATATTTTCTTAAATTTATTTATAAATTCTGTGTAATTTCTGTAAAAATTTGTTAGCTCTTTCATGTCGATGTATGTGATCTTTAATAATTTACATAGGTGTAGGGTGTGGTTTTCAATGTCTGTAATTCCCACACATTCAAGGCCATCTTGTGCCTCATAATGAGTTTAAGGCCAGCCTGAACTATGCAGGTGAATCTTATTTTAAGGAAACAAAACAGAAATAATTGAAAAAGTAGATAACTTATTAAGTAAACTGCAATAGCACATTTTAAAAAATTGAATAATATGGCTGGACAACTTAAACATGATATCTAGAGGAATTTTAAAGGTATGATAATTAGAAATTGTTCAAAAGGCCAAGGTAAAAATATACACAGCAAGAAGAAAATATCAGAATGAGGTGTAAAACCACACACCAGTTTATTTTGATGAAAATGAAAACTACTAGGGTAATTCAGCAAATAAGTAAAACCTATATAGATAATAAAGATCATAATCATGAAAGTTTGAAATTAAAGTCTTACTTCTTGACATACATTAAAAGAAAGTCAGAGATACAAAATACTCAATTCACAAAGAAAATATTCGTCAGTTGTGCATCTGCTAAAACATTTATTTAAAGAATATTTAGCGATCTGGTAATTCAATACTAAATAGTCATATGTGTGTGTGTGTGTGTGTGTGTGTGTGTGTTTTACGGAAGGGTCTACAGCGTGTTCAGCGTCTCACTACTAGATCAGATTCATAGTTATCCACCTGTTTACAGCCTCCCAAGACCTAGGATTTCAGGCGCTCTCCACCGCACCCAGTCTCAATATATTATTCATAAAATGCTTGTATATAACTGTTATTTGCATTTACACATATTTCTGTACACGTTGATGTGATTCGCTGTGATAGTCCCATACACAGAAAGCATGCATCGGTAGTATGTATCCACAGTTCTTCCACCCAACCCACACTCATCTCAGTGCTGGGATTACAGGCATGGGCCATGACACCAGATCTGGGTGGCCAGCTCAGCATGTGGTGCCAGGAATCAAACCTGCGACCCTGATCTTGCCTAAGCATATGCTTCCTCCCCTGAGGTATCTTACCACCCTATCTCCACTTTCTTGACTTTGTCTTCAAAAGTTCTGGAAGTCTTCTTTTATGGGTGCATCACACACTATATGATTTAAAATACAGTGAATGATGCTGCTGAGTGCTATCTAAGAAAAGCAGGCTCCTAAAAATGTATAGATGTCCTGTATCTACCTTATTTCATCAATCTGGCACCATGAAAATTTTGGCTTTTCTCTAGTATCAAATATGAGCATGAAAGGTCAATTTGTGATTCAGTCTCTTTGCAAAGAGACAAAAGAAAGAAGCAGAGGAGGAAGTAAGAGATGATCTCTTGTAAATGGAAAGGGGTCAAGGGACCGAAAGTGAGAGGTGAGGAGGGCAAGAGTGAATTTGAAGTATAAAGGTAAGCCATATGCAGAATCTGAGTAGCCTCAAGGCATGCCATAAACATGAAATAATTTTAATTAAATCAACAAGAATCAAAAGCAGAATGGAAAAAAAATCCTTCTCAACCTTTTAAGGGCTGAGGAGATGGCTCAGTAGATTAAGTGCTTGCCTGGCAAAAGCAAGGGTCTGAGTTCAATTTCTGGTTCTGAAAAAAAAAAAAAAAAAGAAATAGAAAAAAAAGCAGGATGGAGGAATTAGAGAGGGAGGAAGGAAGAGCAGAAGAAAGGGCAAGGGAATGCAAAGGAAGCTTTATTATATGCTCACTGATGTTGTTAATTTTAAAATGCATGTACTGTAAACATGTACTAATAAAAAAATTGAAAAAAAGATAACGAATCAATTCAGGATATTAAGGCAGCCACAACAGTGCAACTAAAAAACGTGAAAAGAGACTTGATGAACTACTTCAGAAGTTCTTGCTTCAGCAAGAACAAAAGAGTATTTTACAAAAGAGGGAGAGTATTTTTATGGAGATTAATGTCAGTGTGTCTTTTACATTAATGATTCTTTAAATGTAGAGACACTTTATATTTTTAGATCACAACTCAAATGCATTGGCTTTTGAAAATGAAAATTTCTTGAAACAAACAAAGGAATCATCAGCATGTTACTGCAGTATGGAAATTTAACTCTGTATGTATGATGAATAGCCAACAATGTCTACTGAAAAGTTGGACTATTGCAAAATGGGAATAATTAATCAGATACATATATTTTTTTGTAATTCTAGTGTTATACAGCAAACGTTTTCTCAGCCTAGTGAGATGGCTTAGAAGCATAGCCAACTGCCTGGCAAGCGCAAGGTCCTGGGTTTGAACCGTGGTACAAAAAAAATATATATATATATTTTATTGTTACTCCTTAAATTTTGGTTAGTCACTTAAGAGAAAATCTGATTAATATACAATTTGTCTCAGATCCATAAAATTTATACATTTGTTTTCCAAATAAGAATTATAATTTACCAAAAATATGTATTATCTGTTCTCACATCTGACACTGTTGTAGAAAGCCAAGAAGAAAATGTATACAAAATTAGATTTTTTTAGCTTTAACCTGCTAGAACCTGCAATATTCTTAGTATTCATTCCTTAAGTGTGTAGAGTGGATGCAATCAAATGGATCCTTTTTGAGCAAAAATAATTGCTAAAAAAAGAAGAAGAATATTTCAAAGTCTTGTTACAAACTCTGATATATGCTCAAAGGAAAGTGCAATCTAACACTGGATCAGCAGAATATAATAAAAATTACTTCCTTAGAGGGAATTGTTATTACTGTAAACACCTTTATGATATACCTCTTCTTTATCTGTTTTACAATACTAGCAAAAGGGTAAAAATTCTTTTATCATTCTCCAAATTAATCTTCAATCCTGTTTTAAATTCCCTTTGCCTTTGTAAACTCCAATTTAAAATGCTTCAGCTTGGTCCTCATTAGCCATCTTTTGATCTTAGTCACACTGCTCATCTGGATTTCTCCCCCGGCTAAGGTTGACAGATGGGGGCTGTCACCTGGCAGAGTGCAAGAAGCACAGCTGGGATGGAAACAACAAAAAGATAAAGCTGAGTCCAGGGAACCAATTTTCTACCTTGGTTTTATTGGTGCATATAAGATGTTTTGTAGGCCGTTTTATAAGCATTTTAGTCTTCATTTTTAAGGAAAAGTTACTAAGTCAGGTGATTCCAAATTTTCTTGAATGACCAATGATTTAGCTGGAGAAAAAGGAAGTAAGAGTAAAAACACTACGTTTTCTGTTGCGCCTGGTCCATGGTCTTTGCTGCTACCCAATATTTGCAATCTTTATTCTGCAACTCAACACAACACAGAAATGTCATTACTCTCAGGCGGTGTGCACTAGTGCCTGTAATGTAGATATTACCCGCTCAGACTCTTGCAACTTTCTTCACGTACAGGGAGTGATCCATACTCAGTTTTTAGAGTCTGTTTAAGAGTTTTTAATCCATTTTACTATTTACTAATTAAGCAAGATATAACAGACTTTTAAATCATCCTACCTCATAAGGTACTTTAATTTTTAACCACGATTAAACATAGAAGGAATTTTAACAGCCACAATTGTTACATAATTATTACCAGAGAAATTAGTGTTCTAAGGATTTAAAATTAAAAAAAAAAATGTTTCTTAGAATCAAAAAGCTAATTGTTTAATAAAACTTGTGCCAATTTATTGATACCAGTTTTTACATTCTGGGGTTAATGTTATTCTCTTTAATCATTTTTATAAGTAGAGTATATGTTTACAATACATAATAATTTCATTCATCTTAGGAAATTGGTATATATTGCATTTTAAGTATTTACTAGTAGTTATAAAAACATGCAAAATTAGTTTTTCAAGGACTGGAACATTTTCATGCTGTTGTTTTTAAATGTATTTAAGAAAACACTACAATGTACAGAAGTGTAGAAATTGTGTGACTTTTGTTGCAACCCTCACACCCTTTCAGCTTCATCCCCATGTATCAATTTTTCTTTGAAATTCTCTCATTTCCTGCTAATAAAGATCACTCTTGTGTGAGGCTTTTCCTAAAATGTATCTTTTCCCACCAATGATTCATTCAACAAGTTGCAGCATTTATCACAGTGTGTTAAAATTATTGTTTCTATGACAACTCTGTTAGTTTCTACTTGCTGCTCTCGCACACCATAAGAAAGCAGCACAACCGAAGCTAATTCACTGTCTATTGTCTTAGAGGAGAGAAGAGTAGCATTCTGAGCAGCACTACTTTCATCCTAAAGCCTGCAAGGAAAACCTAGCACCCTGCTTTTCTGTTTTTCCTGGTACTGAAGCCCACCTACTTGCCCTTGTTTCACAGTGATGCTGTCTTCTGGTTCAGTGGTCTGGTCTCTTTCTCTGGCTCTGTAGCTTCTCCCAATCTCTTAAATGAGTCCTGTGAATAAATTTGGCCTACTCAAATTGCCAAGGGCAATTTTCTATGTCAAGATCCTTAAACGTATCCCTTTGGCAGTGTTTTTTGCTTAATAGGACTGCATATTAACAACTTCTGGGGAGTGGGTTTGGACATCTTGTAGGATCACTATTCTCCCTGTTCTATTCTCCCTATTCTCCCTGAACTTACCTCATTGAACTCTGAGATAGTTCTATTGGGATTTTGTTTGAACTAGCACTGGTGAGAATTGCAAGAGCTTGTGTGAGAGTGAAGTGTGAGATGCTCATAAGATGGGGGGAATACAGTTCATCTTTCAATTATTTTTATAAACATTTATAATATTTATTAAATTGTGAAATAAATGGAAGTAAATATTTATTATAAACTGTGTGAACAGATGCTCTAATCCCTAACATGACTATGTGCAAAGATAGCATATTTAAGGAAATAGCTTACTAGAATCATAAGGGTGTGTGGTTAATTCAGTGTGACTGCTTTTATGTAAGAGACCCCAACAATGCAAACAGAAGAAAGACAATTAGAGAATAATGAAAGAGACGTGTGCAAGCCAAGGACAGAGGCTGCATAGAAACAGGTGTTAGCAACTCAGTCTAGAATCTCCAGCATCCAGGACTCACAGAATGTCAACACATGTTAGTTATCATTGTCACAGAGTGCAACTGTGCCTGCATGCAGGAAGAAAAAGATTACTCAGAGATGACATTCAGTCTAATCTAAGAAGCCCACAGCAGCTCCAATAGCTACAAGAAACAGCAGAAGCCCTAGGCTTTGTGAGTTAACTGAAGTCTCATCTCCAAGTAATCTACCTCATCCTGCATGCGGTCCTTGCCACATACTGTGCTCCGTGCCTCTCAGTGTGCCACACAAATTCACACATGAGACCAGGAAAGCTGTGAGGCAGCAATGTAAGGAGAAAAACTGCAACATGGAGCCTGCAGCTGCAAATCAGCATAGAGGTCCGACCTCCCAAAGGCCACAAAGGAACAAGAAGCTCCAAGTTACTCATCCTGGGAAGGGGAGGTAGCCACAGAGTAGAAGGATGTGTCTCTGGTGAGATCAAGGGTAGGTTTCTGCAACAGAGGTCTTTAATTGTCCAGTTCATAAGTGAGTGGGGGCAGTGTTTCTCTCTCTCTCTCTCTCTCTCTCTCTGTCTTTTATTTTTTTTTTTATTTTTGGCAGAACTGGGGATTGAACTCACGCCCTTGTGCTTGCCAGGGAAGCGCTTATTCTATTGAGCCATCTTCCCAGCTCCAGAGCCATCTCCCCAGCCCCTCTCTCTCTTTAATACACTTGGTTGTTATAGGGTCTCACTACACAGTTCGGACTCATGGTGATCCTCCTGTTTTCAGCCTCCCCAGGGCTGGGATTATAGGTGAGTGTCACTACTACAAGGACTCTGGCCAGCTCAGCCCACCCTGGGATAGGAGCTGGCACTGCCTGTGATGCCAGGGATCCAACCATGTTCCCTGCACCTGCCTAAGCTTGCCTAAGCAGGCCCTTTAGTCCTCTGAGCTATCCCGTCAGCCCAACATTCTCTGTTTCTTATCTTTTGCTTTCATCCTCTTGGTTATATTAGTATCATGATATCACCTGAACATCCCTTAGCTGTCCTACTATTCGATGTACAGGGGCAGTTTGTTTCTTATTTTGTTCTTTTACTGTCATTTTTCTTGCTTTGCCTACCACATGGATCAAATTTTTTTAAGAACAAAAAGCAATGCAAGCAAAATTTACAGTATCTTTTTAAAATATCTGACTGAAGCACAAAACAAAAAAGGAATAAAGTAAAATAAAGGCAAAACTGAAAAATAAAGAAGAGAAGATAAAGGCAACAAAGCTAAAGCTGGTTATGTTAAATTGAACCATCTATCAGGGAAACAGAAATGCCTATCAGTATTTTTACAAAGGTTTTACAGAAGCTAAGCAAGACACCTGCAGCTACTTTGGTTGAGTTTGACAATTTTTCTTTACTTTTAGCCTTTTCTTGACATTTCCATGGAAACCTACACATTTAAGTTTTCTGACAGAACCTTATATCAAATGCTAGATATCAAGAAAACTGACTTTATAAATGTGCTATTGTCTGTATGCAATAATTTAAAAGTCCTTCATTGGGGAAAGTTAAAACCTCCAGATATAAACATAAAATGGGACAGAAATCATATAATGTGGGAAAAGATCCTTACAAGCTAAAAATAAAAACACACAACTCTCAACTGTAGTGTGCCCTTTCACATTAATCCTACAAGAATGTAAGTTACAGCCTCCCTTTTGCTACCTTTGGAATCCAGTTTGTTTTGAAACAAGTAAAGTTTTTGTTTGTTTGTAATCAGGTAATCACTGGGGCAATTCTTTGCCCATGTAACAGTAGTCTTACTGAGAGAGAAGCATCCCACTGCATCTTCAAGTGCCTCGCTTGGCCTCGGCCAGGGGCAGCAGCTCATGGCATATGTCCGACAGCCAGCACACAGAGCTTCTCCGTTGGTGTGTGCGCCAAATCTCCCCAGCAACCAGGCAGTGGATAACAACTGATTTTGTGAATGTAAGCCTCAGTATTCAGGTTTAATTGTGTTTGGGCACTTTGAGATGGGTAATTGGGTTTTGGGGTGCAGTTCAGGCATTTATTTCACCATCACTGATTTTATGACATTCTTCTTTGTGCAGAAGCCATGGCACTTCTGAAAATTTGTCTGAGGATAGAAAAAATGGCATGTGGAAAGATAAAACAGACACTTTCAGTGATCATGTATGAGCCAAAATTTAAAAGTTAGTCTATTAATACTGTCTCTTATATGTGTAGGAAAGCTGTTCTCCAAGTACACAGTAAACCCCCATTGGAGATTACGGGCAAACTCAGTCTCACAGACCAACCATATACAATAAACACATTCTAATTCTAAGAAAGTGAAATAGGAAAAAGAAATTCTTCCTGTAAGTTTGCTCAAGATAAATGTCATTTCCTATATTTACCACCCACTGTTACAAATATTGCCTAATCAATACATTTACTTTTGACTTTAAGAGGTATTTTGTTTAATAAATAGGCTTAAATTGTTACTTGAGCTTGGTAACTTCTCAGGCTGAAGTGACAGGATTAATTTGTTTTGCTGGAGTCTCACTAGAGATAAGGACATAGGGCAGACTTGGAGAATCAGCATCCAGCAGATGCTTGCTTGAAGCCAGCTGAATTACAGTGTGACAACCTGAGACCAAAAGATGGCATCAGCCAGTAGGATGGAAAACACAGAGAAAGCTGTTAAATATAGCAATATGTTCTTGATGTGAAAAGATTTTGTATGATAATGTTTTTCTTTAGCTTAGACCATGAAAAAAGTCAGAAAGGTCCAAACATGTCAAGGCAATATTTGTGGAAGGTGAGATTTGTAGCAACATATGTACACTTGCTTGTTGGTTTGATGGAGCTCAAATGGCCCTTCAGAAAGCTCCTTGTTGCTCAAAGGAGATAATGGCAGGTGATTCTGAATCTTGTCAATCCCTCCTCCACAGATCTCAACTTTTGTCTCCAAATTAATGGATGCTTTCATACCCAGGCAAGAATTCACTAAGATTAATATTAAGTCCAAGAGACCCCTCAGTTGGCCAATGACACACCATGAGGTAAAACTGCCAATTCAGGCAGTTGCAGCCTTGTTTGTGGTTTTCTGTTCATTATTTCTGGTTTTGTGTTGGATTAAACTTGTTTATATTTTCCATATGCACAGTCTTTAAACATACAAAACTGAGCACCATTTTATCATTTTGGTGACTCCCTGGCTAAAATCATTTATGATGTTAAACTTTAATTTATTTTATTTTTTTCCATAATTTTATTGAGAAATAAATAGCAATAAGACAGTTTCAAATCAAATTGGTAG
>NDGM011149238.1:0-21388 GCA_002564305.1 Octomys mimax | reverse complement strand
ACAGCCTCCCAAGAGCTGGGATTACAGGCGTGCGCCACCATGCCCAGTCTCAATTGCAGTCTCAATGCACCCTGGGGGTGGGACAGGCATGGCAGGCCCAGGGATTGAACCCTCAGCCCCTGTGCCTGCTTGCAGGTGCTTTAATCTGCTGAGCTATTTGGCGGGGCCCTATAAAAATTAAATTTAAAAAATAAAAAGAAGTCCTCTGAAACTGCCACCTCTCTGCCACATCACCTTACTTCTAGCCCTTCCAGCTCCTGGGATTTCCGTGTTCTTCTCCACTCCCACTGGGATGCCAGCTCCTTGGGGACCTGATCATTTCATACCTGTTTAATCCCCAGCCTCTGAAACAGTGTCTGGTACATAGTAGGCACTCAATCAGTGTTTGCTGGTTGATCCTGGACAAAAGAGCATGCTTAGAACACTGAGCCTGTGAGTGTGGAGAGAGTCTCCTGGCACAATTATACTGATCAGCAATCTCTTCAGGGTAAAGCACAGCCGTCCCCATCAGCTCAGCACTCTGCCTGGCCTGTGCGACCCCTTCCGTGGTCCTCACCCAGGAGAACCATCACTCACAGGCTGGAAATGTGAAACCTCCTCCCCGTGCCCCAGTTCTCACCCCGTTTCCCCTGTCTTTCCCTTGTGGTGTCAGGGAACAATCTGGCTTCACATCGAGCCCAGGGGAAGTGGGAAGGACTTGGTACTAACTGATCCCCCTACAGGGAGTCGTAAATTTACCCGTAAATGAAACATTCTGTTATTCAACTTGAACATTACATTTCATCGGTATGCAGCATGTGTTTCATTATACCAGGCACTAATATGTATTTAAAAATGGAATTCTGGCTGGGCATAGTAGTGCATGCCTGTGAGCCGAGTACCCTGGGAGGCTGAGACAAGAGGATTGTAAATTCTGACAGTGACTTAGCAAGTTCTGCCTCAAAATAAAAAATAAAAGGTGCTGGGGATGTAGCTCAGTGTGAATGCTTGGGTTTGATCGCCAGTACTCCCCCAAAACAGAGAAGCGATACAGACCCTGGAATGCTTCCCCTGCATGAAGGATTCTAGTGTGGTTTGGAGACATAGCTGCTCCTGAGCTTATTCTGGAAATGGCAGCAATGAGCAGCATCTGTGGGTGTCAGGGCCCTTTTCAGGGTAGAGCCAGTTGCCATCAAGGGCAGGGTGGTCTAGTTGCATCTCTGGCCACTGAAGCAGCCTAGGAGCATAATCCCCAGGTATGATGTGTGGCAGTTCCCTGTCTCCCTGAATGGGCGAAAAGATACCCGTTCAAACATGTAAGTACAATGTGTCATTGTGTGCACATGAAATCTTCAGTTTCCTGTTGCCTTTCTCCTCCTCCTCCTCCTCCTCCTCCTCTTCCTCCTCCTCCTCCTCCTCTTCCTCCTCCTCCTCCTCCTCCTCTTCCTCCTCCTCCTCCTCCTCTTCCTCCTCCTCCTCCTCCTCTTTGCATCCACACTCAGTATGTGCTCAGTGATGCTGGTGGCTGTCATTTCTAGGACAGACAAGAGACCTGGGGAAGCTGCTTTCTTGCCACTTTCCTGGATTTCCTGGGGACTCAGTGCAGGGGGAGGTTTACAACAAGGACTGCAGTCTCCTCCCCACTCTTCCTGTGTCACAGAGTCTGGAAGGTGGCAGGGGCCCTGTGGGGGAGATCCAGGGCCCCAAAGGCCCTTTGTCTGCTCTCCTCTGAGCATCTTCATTCCACAAGGTGGGGAGGAAAATTGCCAGGGGGATCAAGTTGATTCTGCACACATGGGAGCAATAAAGAAGCAAGACCCAGCGCCCTCTTCACAAACCAATCCGAGGCAGCGCTTGCTGCAATAATTTGCAGCGGAAAGTTCTGCAGCTGGGATGAGGGAGGGTGGAGAAACATTGTCCAAGAATGCCTTTCATGTGGACCCTGAGCAGTTGTTTCCTGGCAGTTTTGTGATTGGGGCCTGGGGTTGATTTCCCAAAGTGCATTTGGTGCGCATGTGGCTGTCTCCAGAGATGGCAGAATGCAGAGACACAGCTACAGGGGTGGGGTCTGTGGTGTAGGGTGTGGGCAGGAATCCTGGTCATCACCCCCAAAGTTCACGGCCCAGCAGGGCTGGAAGGGCCCCAAGACCCAAAGCAGCTGGCTGTGAGCTGGAAACAGTTCTCCTGAAGGATGGCAGAGCTGGCCCAGCACTGAGCACGGGCGGCTGCCTCCAGGCAAGAGCTCTGCTGCTGATCACAGCAGAGAAGCCCCCACCCAGAAACTCACACGTGAGCCCAGCCCTAGGCTTCCCAAAGAATCGGGCAAATCCTTGGAGTCGTGCGTGGACCCGAAGCTGGTGGCACACATAAAAAGGTGGCTGGCACTGAGTCGCAAGAACCAGAGTCTGGCCCCTGTGCTCACCACCACTGTGTGGCTCTGGGCCAGTTCATTCCCCCTTGGGCATATTCTTCTCTGTGAGAAGACAATGATTCTGTTTTTCAGGGCTGTTCGGCATTTGGCTTACAGCACCTATCAGGTGGACTGTGTGGCCAGGAAGACCGATAAGTACTAGATTTGTATGAAAGGGTGTCAAAAGTCTGCTGGGCAAGGGCATTCTGGGCTCAGGCAACAGAATATGCAAAGGGCCCATGGCAGGAGAGTGCTTGGCAGTCCACAAGGACGGAAAGAGTGTCACTGTGGCTTGAAATCAGACAGTCAGGGTGTTATGTCCAGAGTCTGAGTCTAGGGTACCCAGACCACTCTTGCCAGGTCTGTCTGTCTGTCTGCTGTCTGTCTGTCTGTCTCCCTCTCTCTGTCTCTCTGTCTCTCTGTCTCTCTCTTCCTCTCCCCCATCTTTCCCTTCCCCATCTTTCCATCCTTCCCTCACTCCCTCTCTCCCTTTCCCTCTTTCTCTGATATAGGAAGAGGAAAGAGTCAGGAAAGAAGACTGGTACAAAGCTAAAGTAAGTTTATTTGCAAAAGAGAGCAATACAAAGTGACTCAGAGGAGTGGGAGGCCAAGGCTGGTCACTGCTGAATCTAGAGCAGCAGTCCTGTTTTACTCGTTAGAGATAGAGTTCCACCCAAGGACCACTATTTGATTGATTATTGGACTTGTGCTAGATAGGTTTGGTGGGCTAAGTGGAGAACGTGTATAGGCATGGCAGCCTGAGCTAGGAGGGACAGTGTCACCTGCACAGGGGTAGGTGTCAAAGCCACAGGCAGGGGCTAGCCAGATTGCTCACCGGATTAAAGTGTGTGTTTAGGAAGGCACAGGGACCAGGGTTCGATCCCTGGCTTGCTGTGCCAGCCCCACCCCACTGAGACAGTGAATAAGACTGGACATGGTGGCGCACGCCTGTAATTCCAGAATTTGGGAGGCTAAAAACAGGAGAATCACTGTGAGTTCAATTTGTGTAGTAAGACTCAGTAGACCCTGTACTAAATATATAAAATAAATAAACCCCACAGTCAAGCAACTTGGCTGCTTGCTGTGATGCTCAGGCATTTTGTTTTCTACTGCTTAAAAGGGCCTGGCTCCCTAATCTAACCGTACCTGAGGGTCCCAACTTTCCCTACAAGGGGACAGGCAAAGAGAGGCTAGAGGCCTGGCACCACAAGTCCTGGAAGTGAAACCAGTTATCATCCCTCTGGTCTCAAGGAGCTCAGGATGGGCTGAAACTGGGTAGCTGTTGAGTTTCCTTTTAGGGTACCATGGTGTGTCAGGTCTATTATGGCATCTTGGCCCCTGATCTGCAAGAGATGGAGATGGTTATCAAGCTTGTCCAGTCAGAATTCCTAAAACCACAGATCCCTTGCTTCATACACTAAGCCCATCTGCAGGGAACTAAGCAGAAAGCCCCAGGGTGATGGGAGGAGGAGCCCAGTCTGAAGGGCAGCTCTCATCTGTGCAGCCCTCCCCACACTGCCAAGGCTCTCGGGAGAGGAGGCTGGACCACGTTTGAAGCATAGCTTCTTCCTCTCCTGGTGGCACAAGTGGTTTGCATTAGTGGACCTAGCCACTCTGCCTTCGTTCCTTTCAGAGAGAGTGGAACTGAAGGCCTCACAGGATAGGGAGGGTGACTGATGCCTCCAGCCAACCCTCGGGACCTCCTGGGGCACCAGTGCCGATGTCATCCACTAGATTGGTTCTGTCCAAGAACCAGAAATGCAGGGTCAGGCAGAGCATGTTCCCAGTGCAGCTTCACCTTTGCTCTTACTCTAGGTATGGGGCTCTGTTCTTGACTGAGGGAGAAATTGGGAGAATAAAAGCAAGACTTGGGTGTGTGGCATGTACCGGCTGGGGAGAATGTGAGTCTGTACACTGCATTCCTCTGTAACTCCTGATGGGGCAGAAATGTAACCTTCATCAGTTTGGGATTGATCCTGTTTTTTCAGGGTCCCAGGACATAAGGGCCACATAGCTCACTCTCGAGCACACAGAACCATGAGGCAGCACGGCATCAGGCTCCCTCAGCCCCTGGTCTGCCAGAGGGCCCATGGCTCCCCATTCCCTGTCTATGCTGGGCCCTGAGCTCAGATGGCTGCAGGCACAAGGCTCTGGCACAGCAGGTGGAATTCAAGAAGACATGAAAATCAGAGGGAAGTGCCAAAGGGCTGGGGACAGAGCTCAGCGAGAAGGCTCTCAGTTCAGCTCTAGTAGCACAAAACTTTAAAAAAAGAGAGATCGGCAGTTGTGGGAAGTACTAGGGAAGTGTAGCTGGGCTCCTTGTGGGAGTTGGTACCACCTGCCCTCAGCATCTAGGAGCCTAGTGAGGCTCAAGGGAGCAAGTGGGGCTGGGAGTTGACGATTCTGAGTCCTGCTCAGCTGTGGTCAGGCCCAGAAACCAGTCCTGTTAAACAGACCTGGGTCTAACTAACTCTCTCCAGCATGTGCGAGATTTGAGGGGATTGGAGCAGGCAGGCATGTGTCCATGTGTATTTAATTAGATCTGTTGGGCATAGCTTCACATGCCAGGCAGCTTCCCAGAGCTGTTCAGGGAGCTGGGCAAGGAGGGCCTGGGAAGGGTATCAGGGTACCATGTGCAGGTAGGGATCCACCTGCCCAGATGGCTGGGCTTACCAAGCATAGAGGCAAAGGCTGAGCTGAAGAGGCCATTCTGGGCCCGACTGAAAGGACTGGAAAGGCCAGAGGTGGGGAATGAGGCTGGCACATGGCAGAATGCTGGGCATGGACAGAAACCAGCCCAAGACAGGAGCCAGATGGGATGCAGAGGCCACTGGTCACCTGTATCCAGCTATAGAAATAATAGGCAGGGTGCTCAGCATGATGGAGTTGAACTATCTAAGGTAGGGGAGCTCAAGGAACCTTAGCAAGTGGGAGATTTGGGAAATTAGAACAACGACTGGAAGCATGGTCCCCTCATCAGCAGTGCAGGTCTCACCTGAAAATATCTTAGAAATTCGTATTATGGGGCAGGCCCTAGACTTCAATCAGAGACTTTAGGGTACAGGCTAAGCCACCTAAAACCCATATGTGATTGCAAGTGTGACTGCTTCAAGTGTGGTCCCTGAACAAGCACCATCAGATTCCCTGGGAGTTTATTAAAAAATGCAGAGTTGGGCCTCAGCCCCAGACAGCCTGCAGTTACCAAGGTCTCAGAGCATGGCCAGATACCTACTGTTCAGCAAGGGCTTAGCACCCTGGGATGCTTTGGTTTGGGGTAGACAGGTATGTATCTAAGACCTGGGTCAATAGATACAGTTAAGAATGGGAAATGGTTCACAGGACTCCAGACCTGGGTGGGGACTGTCCTCAACTCTGCATGAATTAAGATGCTCCCAGGAAATGTTACCCAGAAGAATAATGGCTTCATCAAGCTGCTAACATGCCAGCCCCAACATTTCATGGAGAGAAGACTGAAAGTGCAACAAGACGAACAGCACAAGGGGCGCAATTCTTACTCACAAGGGACAGCTGGAGCCCAAGATGCAGGCTCCTACCCTGGGATGCAGGGATGGTTTAAAGAGAAGCATCAAGGGCTGCTCAGCAAGCCAAAGACATAGCACTCTGCAGAGGCACATGTGGAAGGGTGGAGCTGCTGGCAGGAAGCTAGGCTAAGGGTGTCTTGGGTCAGTGCCATGGTCTGGGTTCCCAACTGTCCAGGATACTGGAAGATGGCATTAATAAATGACTGGAGGGCAGCTTCCTGCCAAGGACTAAGGTTGAATAAGGATGGCTTTGCTCTCATGACACGGGGAAGAAACATGCTCCTTTCTCACCTCCCTGTGGGCTCCCTGGCACTCATGATTCTACCACACCAGGCTTTCTAGGATTTCCCATGTGCCCAGCTCTGGGCCAAGCACCCTTCTCACTCAATCCTCTCAGCTGTTCCATTGAGTAGGTACCACTATTTCAGTTCTTTACTAATATTCAGATGTTTAGTAAGCATGAAAAAGCATTTGCTATTCTACAGATAGAGAATCCGAGACCAAGAGAGACTTGGCCATCTGGGAGGGGATTGGGGAAGAGTGTAGATGCCAGGGCCCAGGTTCCCCACCAACTCCAGGCTTATGCTCACAGTTTGGTCCTGGGAGCACTTTCAGAGGCTTCTTCTCAAAGAGCCCAGAACCCAAGCAGACTCTCCAAGTCACACTCTGCTGTTATTGAGGCTCCTTCAGGACCTGCATAGAGGAAACAGGCAGATCTCTCCTCCTGAGGCCATCTTAAGAACAGACCAACACAGGCTTCCACCCAAAGAACTGATGCAACTTCCCCTACCCTACAAATTCTTGGGCAGGCACTGGGTAGGGAGTAAAGAACTCAGCTGCCACACCCAGGCCTTGTGGAGCACAGGGTAGGCCTTCAGTCTCTTGTGGCTACATGGCTAAGGGATGTCCGGGATAGAACAGTCAGGGACTGTCCAGTTACACTGCAGACTGTGCTGATAGGTCTGCAGGAAGTCCTTCCATTGGTGCACTCAGTGTGATGACTACTTTGTTTGAAGGGCACTTTGTGGCCATGGTGAGTGACTTGGAGCCAAGTTGTCAGGCAACTCGTCAACTTTAGACCTTGGTGATGTCTGTGGCCCAACACTCTTGTTCTCACCATTTCCCCTCAGACACACACAAGATAGACAGTATTTACTCATATTCTTGGCCCTCCCCAGTGGGATAAGCTTTCTTCAGGTTGGCAAAAACTTTAAAAAGAGCAATACTGGTAAGGGTGTGGGAAAGGCTAACTCATGTACATTGCGGGTAAGAAGATAAATAGATAAATTGGTATAGACCCAACAGAGAACAATCTGGCAGCATCAAGTGAAATGGAGCATTTCATTTCAATTGCATTCCCTGAAAGCTACAATTTCATCTTTAGGTAAATGCTTCAGCAGATATATTCGAGGATATGGCTGCAGGGTGTGAGTAATTATGCAAAGCTACAAACAACTCAGCTGCCCTCCCACAGGAAGAATGGTGAGGTAACATATGGTATGATCATAACGCATTGGAGCAATGTGCGGAGCAGAGTGTAGCTCACAGGTGAGCACACATTTAAGAGTACTTAGCATGCATGAAGTCCTGGGTCCAACCTCCACCATCAAAAAAAAAAAAAAAAAAAAAAAAAAAATCAAACTACTAGCTATATTTGCAATCCAAACTATATTTACTATCATCGATAGAGCTCAAAACAGTCTGTTGAGTGATAAAGAAAAATTGCTGTGTGATACAAAATTTAAATTCTGTTTGTTTAAATTTTCAAGTAGAAAAATCAGACCCATTGTAGGAGGTTAAGGCAGGAGTGCATGGAAGGACATGCACTGTATTCGCAATGGAAATTGTCTCTGATGGGGAGAAGAGGAGCGTGGTGGGTCTGCAGGATGGAGAGGGATCGTGGCCCCCACATGCCAGGCACGCCAGCCACGCCCACACATCTTCAGACCCTGTGGCCTTGCTGTCTCTGTGCTCTGCCTTGGCTACCACCTAGCAGTGGGTTCCTGTGGGCCTGCTCAGTTCCACCCCAGGCCGCTGTGTGATCCATCATAGATCCTTTTCATTATTTCTGGACTTGAACTTAATGCTGAAGCTGGGCCTGAGATCTGGTTTCCTTCAAAGTGGTCAGGTGTGATGCAGTGGTTCTCAATTGGACTGATCCCCCCCAGGGAGAGTCAGGAATGTCCAGAGACACTTTTGGTTGTTACACCTGTGTCACACATGCTACTGTCATCTGAGGAGTGAGGTTAGAGACACTGCTGAACATCTGCAATGCACAGGACAGCTCCCCAACAGATATTATCAGCCCAAATGTCAACAGGGCTGGGTTTAAGACCCAGGTTGGCAGCCTCACTGTGTCATCTCAGGGAGGTTACAACCCTTTCCCATACATTTCAGCTTCTTATCTGAAAAATGAGTATAGTAATTTTTTCTTTTTTTAAATTTAATTTATTTACTTTTTTTTTTTTTTTTTAGGGAGCAGGGATTGAACGCAGGCCCTTGCACTTGCCTGCCAGGTGCTTATTCAGCTGAGCTTTCTCCCTGGCCCCTATAGTAATCATGTCTATCTCATACAGTTGTTTTGAGAATTTATCTTGTTAATTTATGTATCCTGGTGGTATGTACTTCTAATCCGATATACTCAGGAGGTTAAGTCAGGATTGCAAGTTCAAGGCCAGCCTCAGCAATTTAGTGAGAATGAAAAATTTTTTTAAAAGGGTTTGGGGTGTAGTGGTATAGTTTAGTAGCAGAGCACTTGCCTGGCATGCGTGAGGCCCTGAGTTCAATTTCCAGTCTCACAAAAATGAAAGATGATGTAAAACCTTTATAATATTAAATAATATTGTGTAAGTATAAACAAATAATACTGCAGTGTTAGGAACTCTACCAAGAAGAATAATGAGTGGCCTAATTCTTTAAGTGAACCATTCACAAACTTCAAAGCTTCAATTATTACTGGTTAATAATCCTCACAATACTTACACAATCCAACACACAACTGACTTTAACACTATAACATCATATTTTATTGATACTGAAAGGCACATCTCTTTCACATTTTGCTGCCTTTGAACTCAGGAAGCCTCTTACAATTATGGTTGCCACAGGGCCAGGCATAACATTTAGGAATGGCTGTCTGTAACTTGCAAGGAAGCCTGGGGGCCATAAGGAAGATCCTCTTAGGAGAAATAGGGACTCACTTTCCTGAGGGCTTAAAGGACAGTATTATGTGGGAAATATGGTTATTTGTGATCCTGACTTAAAAAGCAATTCTGTGTTTTGTGTTTTGTATGTTCAAGGCAAGCTTGGGCAACATGACAAAATTCCATCTTAAAAACAAAAACTGAGGGTCAGCCAGATAGCTCAGTGGACTAAAGCGCCTGCTTAAGCAGAGCGCAGTGGCCGGGGTTCGATCCCCTGTGTGCTGTGCTGGCTGCACCCCTGGGGCACACTGAGATGATGATTGAGACTGGGTGTGGTGGTGCATGCCTGTAATTCTAGCACTTGGGAGGCTGAAATCAGGAGGATCACTAAGAGTCCAATCTGTGTAGTGAGACCCTGTAGACTAAATACATTAAAAAAAATTGAAAAACAGAAAAACAAAAGTGATTCAGGGGGTTGCTCCCTTCCAAAATTCATTTTGCTTATGTTTTCTTTTGCTTTCTTTCTTCCTTCCTTTCTTTTTTTTTCAGTACCAGGGATTGAACCCAGGCAAGCACTTATTCTACTGAGCTATCTCCCCAGGCCCTCTTTTTTACTATATATATTGTACATTCTGACATATTATCAAACATGAATGTCTACTAAGTCTATGAAAGCGTTTTTATAAGTATGTGATAGCAAGCCTGTGTCACAATGTGGCTGGCAAGGTGTCCTTCTTCTAATACTATAAACAATGGTGCTTCTGACCCTGATGGCATTGTATTTGATGTGCTATGTGTAGCACTCACTTACCGCCATTCCCCAAATTCTTAGCATGAGCTGACCAGCTGCTGTGCCTTATCTCATCTCATAGCCCTATCGGGTATGCACTCTGATTGTTCAGACTTTGCTGAGAAAGAGGCAGGTGCTCTGGGAAGTGAAGTAAGTTTCCTGAAGGGAACAGCCGATGTGCAGAGCTGGAACTCAAACCTAGTTTATTCGGGCTGCAAAAACTTTGGTTTCAACCTTTGACACAGGTTTAGGAGTACTGTACAATGAAAGCCTGTGCCCTTTGGTCTGGGGCAGGGTGAGGAATGGGGGTACAGGGAGCAACCTAGGACCCAGAGGTCCTGACAGAAGCGGCTGAGACACTGGCCAGCAATGTGGGGGCTGGTCTTTCCTCACTACCCCTCCCCCATCACTCAGACTCCCCGGCGCAGCTCATCTACCCAGCCCGATGGTGGAGCCTGATCAGAACCGTGAGTCACATGGTTGTCATATGTGAGAGGCTTCTGTCCCTGTCTTCCCCAAGGAAATAAAGTCCATGTGCTGTGACAGCTGAGATATTTTATAAGCTTTGAGAATGAAATGTGTTCCCTGGCTGGAATGCAACCTTGGAATACGCAACCTACCCCCTTCACAGGCGAGTTCTGTCTGCAGAGTCCACAAAACTGGAGCCAAACAATCGCTTTAGACACACATCCAAGGGGAATGTGTGCAATGGCATCGTCAATGTGCAAATAATAAAGACCTGATTAAATTAGGAAGCCTGGCGACTGTATTCCATTAGTGTCATCGAGACTTCAATACAAAACCGCCAGCAGCAAGGCCTTCCTGAGTCTCTGCATGTGGGTCGGTGGGTAAAGAAGACGGGCGGTTTCAGAGTGTGGGGAGGGGATCAAGGGGCCTTGAAGAGCCCGTGTGACCCTGGGCAAGTCACCTGTGTGTCTGTGTGTTGTCTCTCTCCTTTTAAATGTGCACCCTAGTTTCTAAAACTAAATGAGTACTCTGGTTTCCTCTCTCTGTAGCCTTGTGCAATCTGGTTCTCATTCTTGTCATCTTTCAGGGCCTCTGAGAAATACTTGTGCAGGATTTCTCTCAACGAGGGATAACTACTCCCACCTGCCCCATGGTTCATTCTTGGGACAAGGTGGGGCCTCCCAGTGACCAGCCCTGCATGTGTTGGACACATGCTTGAGATGGGGGGCCTTTCTACAGAGCTGTCTATGGAGTCTAGGGTTATTTCCTGTCCCATTCCCCACCCAGTTCATGGACACTGACAACTCCAGCCTTCTTCACATAGAGCTTTGGCAAAAGAAAGGTTTTTTTTTTTCCCCAGTGACTCAGGACTTCAAAATCTGACAGTACCATCTTAGATCCCCAGCCTCCTTCAAGAAATAAATGCCTCCTGTTCAAGCCACTTAGGTTATGATATTTTGTTACAGAAGTACCAAGACACCGTCTTTGTCCCCTCATTCTCCTTTGGCCCCTTTAGGTTGGGAAAACACACCCCATATTACACGCCAACCATGTGAAGGGCAAACTTCAGACAGCAGGGACTCAGGAACTTACTCTATCCTCTTTATTTCTTTCTTCCTTCCCCGACTCCTGTCCTCCCTAGCTCTGGATGCCTGGGGCTTGAGTTACCTTGATCCCTCTTCAGGTCTCAGATTCCTGCTTCCTGTCCCACCCCCACTTGGATCTTCAGAAAGGTCTTGGTCCAGTTTCCTCCCGGGGCCAGCTTTCTCCCTCCCAAATGTGGAGCCTCCCCAGCCCCATACCTTAAGGACATGTCTGTTCATGTCAATAGCAATATGCTGGGATGTGTTGTTGTTTTGTTTCATGTGTGCATTTGTGCATGTTTGTGTTTATAGGGGGTACTGGGAATGGAACTCAGGGCCTGTACATGCTAGGCAAGCACTACTAGTGAGCTACATCCCCAGCCCTGTTTTTGTTTGTTTTTGCCATACTGGGCTCTAAGCCAGGGCCTCATGCATGCTAGGCAGGTGCTCTCCCAGGTTATACCCCTGACCCAACAATGCATATAAAAATATATATATATATATATTTTAATTTTAAAATCACTACAGGCTTTCCAAGCATAGTGGTGCACACCTGTAATCCCAGCTCTTCGGGAAGCTGAAGCAGGAGGATTACAAATACAAGCCCAGCCTGGGCAATTTAGCAAAACTTTGTCTCAAAATTAAAAATAATAAAATGGGAATACAGCTCAGTGCAAAGGTCCTCAGTTTAATCCCCAATACAACAACAACAATAATAATGATAATAATTGTAGGCTTACAGAAAGTTGCAAAGTGAATAAATACAGAAAGGACCCATGAGCCTCCGCTCAGCCCCCAAGGTTGCATTTCCTATGAGAGCGAACCCTTTGTTAATGTGTCTGCTGCTCACACCTATCTGCGCAAGAAGCCCAGATGGGCCTGCCTGGCCACCATCCTCATCTGCTCTACCTGGTCCCTGATTCACCCAGGCCTCCACTCCTTCTGCTGGAACTTAGTTCATTTTGCTTTTGCTCAGAAATTATCTGAATGCCAGAGACTAAAGCCACAGAGCTCAGATACAGTTGTGGGAGGGCAGAGAGGCTAAAGCAGAGCCTCAGCCAGGATGGGGAGCCTGCGGCTGGTGCTGGCGCTGGTGCTGTGCTGGGAATGGGCCCATGCTTTCTGCATTTTGCTCCTCCTGTCCCTCATCACCCCTCTGTGAAGCATTTTCACAGGCACTGAGCTGGGAGTAGTTCTTTCACCTCTGCCCAGCCCTTGTCCCTTTGCAGCCACATGGTAGTTCCCTGGGGATCAGTTTTCCGTCTTTTTCATTCTGTGATATTTATTCAAAGTGTGAAGCCAAGGAATACTACATATACATAAGTCCTGCCTCCCAAGGCTGCGAATTTTTTTAAAGCCAAAGTATTTGTCACTTATACATAACCAAAATGAGGACAAAACGACTCTTTTCTGTTCATTTTTTACCCCTGTTAGTGGGAGTGTCAGAACAATGCATGGATTAGGCTTTTGAAATCACTGACAAAGCTTTTAAGAAGCCCAGGAACTTGCAAAAAACAGCTACAGAAGGTTTTGATTAGCATGATGTGAAAAAGTCACTTGACCTGTGAGTGCCCTCCTTTAAAGAGTGAGGTAATGAGACTGGCCACCTGCCTAGAGCCCTGGGTCCTGAGCTCATTAATAAGACAGGTGGCAGCAAGGTGCTGAGCCCCTTGGATGAAACAGGGAGTTTGTAATTTCCACCTACACACCTATAATGAAGGCTCCAGGCAGAGGTCCTGTTATATCCATACTCCCCCTGGTGACCAATTTAACACATAGGCTAAAATGCATTTGGATTAATTGGTTCTCGCATCCTCTCAGCAGCCTAGGAGCTGCAGATGGGCTGTGGCTGCTGAGTCCTCACAGTGGAAGACCTGAGTGGGGCTACCCTATGCCCACTCCCTGGAAATGGCCCAGGTTTCAGCTCAGAGTGGAGAAGGCTTCCATGCAGACAGAGTAACAGGCTGGGAGAGGCACCTCAGGGAGTCCGGAGCCCTGACACCATGCCACCTCTATTGGTCAGGGTTCTTGATTGGGAGACATCTCAATCTACTCCGGTGAACTGCAACAGAATGGAGTTTAAGCTAAGTGCGGTGGCACATATTTGTAATCCCAGCTACTTCCAAAGCCGAGGCAGGAGGGTTTCAAGTTCAAGGCCAGCTTAGTGAGACCTTTCTCAAAATAAAGCTGAGGTTGTAGCTTAGGAGTAGAGCACTTGTAGAGCATGTGTAAGGTCCTGAGTTTCATCCCCAGCTTTGCTGTGCGTGCACACGCACACACACACACACACACACACACACACAGAGCGTTTTAAATAGGTAGGTGTTCAGCATCTGTTCACCCCCTTCATGCATATGTCTTCCTCAGCTGAAGAGCTGAGAGCTCAACTCTGTTTCCTGGACTTCTGTGCACAGATCCTTCCTGCCACCGAGGTTTAGTGCTGGGAAGGACAGGAGGAGGTGGAGCTGTGTGGACTGCATGGAGCAACTTGCAGCTGCAGTACCTGCAGCAGGGCTGGGCTGTGCGGCTCAGTGTTGGGCCACAGTGATAATCTGTTGGAGCTGGATCTTCAGTGTCCCTCAGAGGCCGTGTGCTGGAGGCTTGGTCCCGAGGGTGGGCCACAGAAGGTGGAGGACCTGCAGGGACCAGAGCCTCATGGGACGAGGTGAGGGTTGTGCTCTGCTTTCTCTGCTCCCAGGCCAAAAATGAGCAGCTTGGTGCTGCCTCACTGTGGGCCACAGACAGCATGGCCAGTGCCTCCCTCCTGCATGGCCCTACCCAGCCTGATGAGCCCCATCCTTGAGACAAAAGGCTATGCCCCCAAGGTGTAGCAGATGGGAAAGCCATAGTCTGGGGGTGGGGTGAGTAGTGGGTCTACACGGCTGCAGAAGGTGGGTGGCATATCTTGTGGGAGATGAATAAGTGCCACCAGGAAAGCTTGGGACCTGTTAGATAACTCCATAGATGACGCAGAAGACCCAGGAAGGTGAGGAATCAACAACAATGGAAACTGGCAACCCAGGGCCAGGTGCCAGTGAGCTCAGATGTCAGGAGACAATTTGGACTTTGTCCCTGTGTGCATGACCTGGAGGCTTTGGACAGAAAAATGACCATAATCCACGTACAGCAGATGCTTCTAGAAACTTGGCTGGACAGGGTATAGATGAAGCTAGTCAGGAGCCTGGGTGACATGGAAAGGAGAATGGGAGGTGGTGCTGTGCTCTGAACAGAGGGCCTGGGAACAAGTAGTTATTAATTCCTTCCACATCACCCTGGAGCCCTGTGTCATCTCCCAGATTCTCTGTCATCTGGATCAAGTCACCACATGCTCAAAGGCATTTCCCCTCTTTCATTGGTTTGAGTCCTGGTTTTCATTTGTTTGATTTGTTTCTGTTTTCTTTTTGTGACAAAGTCACTCTATGTTGCCCAGGCTGGCCTCAAACTTTCGGGTTCAAAGAGCCTCCAGCTTCAGCCTCCTGAGTCCCTGGGACTATAGGTGAGTGCCACCATCCCCAGCACCCAGTGAAACACAGCCCCCTACTTCAGCAACACACAAAGGAGGGAGGAGGCATGAGGCCTCATGACATCTGGCCCAAGAGGGAGAGGTCGTCCTTGGGCTGCAGGGCTCCCAACTGTAGCAACTGAGGTTTCTCAGCTGCTTAGGTTCTGCTTTTGCTGTGTCTGAACAATTTTTACCACAGTGCTTCCCATGGCACAGGCAACCCTCACCTAGAGAAATCTTTCTGCTATCAACATTGAGGTGCTCGATGAGCCAACATCACCAAGGCCATTGCATCAAGCAATGTCCTTGTCTTTGGTGTCCTGCACTCCTCTCTCTTGGAGCTTGTTGTGAGCAGTTTGATATGTGTGTTTATCCAATGCAGGCTCACTGAACAGCCGCCCTGCTCCAGTCCTGGGCCCTGGGGGTATAGCTGTGAGTTAACAACCACATCTTTGCCTATGGAGCCCAGGTTCCAGCAGAAGCTGGACGACAAGGAGTTCTGTGCAGATCTTGACAGATGCCACAGAGAGGACTGGGGCAGAATGACAAGTGTGAGGAAGGTGTGAGGAAGCTGGAGTGCCACCCACGCAGGCGTTCAGGGAGAAACATCACCCAGCAGGGCAGATCAGACAGAGACCAAAGGCAAAGATATAAGGCCATGCGGGAGACTAGGTGCACGCTGGTACACATTCTGGAGAACAGAAAACAGACCATGCTGGATGTACCAAGGAACTTCAGAGTGCCACAGCAAGGGCAGATGTGGACAAGGACAGAGGGGTAGGGGCAGAATATGCAGGACAGGGACTGTGGCTTTACACTGAATGGGATGTGGCCCAGATTGGAGCTATAAGCAGGGACGACAGCGGCTGACTTCCATTCCAACAGAATTCCAGCACAAAGACAGCCATGGCTGAGACTGGGATGATATGACTTTGGTGTTTGTTTATTTGTTTGTTTAAGACTTGCCAAGTTGCCCAGGCTGGTCTCAAACTACTGGACTCAAAAGGATCTTCCAGCCTCAGCCTCCACAGTGCTAGAACTGCAGGTGTGGGTCATGTGGCCCGGCTTTAGGATTAATATCATCAGGGAAAGAGTGGAAGTTTGTAGGAGATGGGCCCAGAGTACCTGGAAAGGTAGATTTTAATCTTTGAATTTAGTTGTGTGGCTGCCAAAGCCAGGGCTGGAGGAAAAAGGTCCTGCTCAAGCATAGCCTAGCCCTGGCTCTGAAGGCCATTTGAAAGAAGATTCACTGCCATGATATTGTCCTCTGTGTTTTTTTTTTTTTTTTTTTTNTCCAACTGAGCTCCGTCTCCATTCCTTTTCATGTTTTATTTTGAAACACAGTATTGCTAAATTACTAAATTTCCCAATCTGGGCTCAGACTTGTGATCTTCTTGCTTCAACCTCCTGCCAGGATTATAGGTGTACCTCTAGCCCCAGGTACTGCCATGTTTTGAGTGGGGACAGTTTCATTTTTAATAAATATCCACCTAGCCAATGGGATGGCTGCTCTGAGAAGGCCAGTTGCTTATTTTAAATGTAAAACAACAATGATTAATACTGTTTTTATTTTCACATTAGAAGCTATGTATTGTTCTTCCTGATTCATCACCTGCTGTTGTGGGGTGGGATGTTGTCCTGATCCTTTCTTGTCCTCTCAAAGGGACAGTGCCTGGTGCTGCTGCCCCCCAGAGGCCACCATGCCAACAGCAGCCTGCGCCGGACACCTGCTCCTGAGTGGCATTTTGTGTGCACACCCCTTGGGCCTGCAGGACAGCAGAGAGTGGCCACAAGGAGCCAGGAGGTAGGTGCCACCCAGGAGGGTCAGCTTGTGCTCCCAGGGTCTGGGCCAGGATCCAGTTCGTGTTCCTGCTTTCGTTGTGTCAGCATTCCCCTGGGCAGCTCACTATGGGGGTAGCAGCAGGGCGCAGGCTGAAAGATTGCATTGAACTAGAGAGCTCCTCGGTCTGACAACTCAGACTGTCTGGGAAGTTTGTAAGTCAAATGAAACATGGCTCTCAAATTACCTTGTCTTCCTGAACCCTCTCAAATCACCCGAAGTGTCCTCCTGAACCCTCCTCTCTGTCTCCTGGAACGTTCTTGCTCCAAGTGCTGGAGCACAGTCCCATGTTCATATGGAAACCTTCTGTGTGCCCATTTTCTCTTTTTATAAATGCATCAGTCATTGATGTCATCTTAACTCTGAATCAGGTCATGTACATAGAGTGAGGACTTCAATAATTGAATTTGGGGGGATAATTAACCCATAATAATGCATTTGAAATATATGTCCCAGAGTCATTTTGCTGATAATAATCCTGTTTTTTCCCTTTGAAAGAGGAATAGGGACTTTTCTACTTACGACAATATTTGGTACTGTAAGCCTCCAATAACTTTCTTGACCATCCACTGGCAACAAGATAGGCATTTCAGTCGGTTTCTAAACTCTTTTAATATGTTGCCTACTCATATTGGTAAGGACTTTTTATCTTTACTCTCTTAACTAAAAGGGCAAAAGATAGTTACCTGCTTAGGATATACAGAGGTTTTCTTTGATTTCATCTACCAACGGCGAGCAGCCAGGTGTTATCTTCCCCATAATGATTATCAGTGGTTTCGGTGAGCCCACAGCATGGTAGACATTGTCATTTTTAATGACCTTTATTTTTATTAGTGTATGTATGCAGTATGGAATGATTGCATTAATCATGGGGAGTTGGTACATGGAAGGGAAATGTGAAACAATTTTGAGTTTTACAGATACCATATTTGTTTTGGAAACATCAGTACCTAAACAGGCTTTCTTGGTATAGAACAAAAACACATTTTTAAGCATGGAAACCCTCCAGGCTTAGCTACTATGCTGTCAGTCAGATTAAGATTTGTGAAGGCCATTGGAGACTTCAGCCTCACTCCCCACAATACCTTAGACCATGTCTAAGCACAGAGTTGTAGATGGGTAAAACAGATCACTAGAGTCTCATGGACCTGGATTTAAAAACCCTGATCTAGCAATGGGCTAAAAGATGACCTAATTAACAAAAAAGGAGTTCTATGAAATCAGGTGCATTCCAATATGACGCACTAAAAGAATGCATCTCTTACATAGCGTTCCTGACAAAAATGTATAATCTACATTATAAGGAACAATCAGGTAGATCAAAATTAAGTACTTTGTACAAAAAAAAAATGTTCGGCATCCTTCAAATTATCAATGCCAGCCTAGTGTGTTGGTATATGCCCCTAATCCTATTTTGAAGACTGAAGCAGGAGCAGAGCAAGTTTGAAGCCAGCCTAGGCAAACTAGCAAGACCCTATCTCAAAATAAAAAGGGGTAGGATGTAGCTCAATGGTAGAGCAGTTGCCTCGCATGTGTGAGGAGGCTGAGACAGGAGAACTGCTGAGTCCTGGGCCATCTTGGGCTACAAAGTGAGTTCAAGGCCAGCCTGAACTGCATCATAAGACCCTGTTTCAAAAGGACAAACAAATTTGAGTCAGTTACTCAGCAGGTGAACTGGGTAAATCACTTAAAACCTGCTGAGCTTTAGTTTCTTGTCATGAACATGGATACCATGAAGAGTACTCATGTCCTATGAGCCCTTATCCAGCCACCCCGCCCTTGCCCCTTACACTGGAGATTGAACCCATGGATATTCTATTAGAGCTACATCCCCTTTTTTCTTGTTTAATGGCAGGAGCAGGGGGGTGCATGTCCTAAATTGCCCAGGCTGGCTTTGAATTTGCAATCCTACAGGCACCTGCCACCACCCTGGCCCAAGAATCTTTTTGAGTGGACTGTTAAAGACCCGGAAGGTAGCAAGGGGAATCTCCAGAAAGACGAGTAGAGAAAATTGGGGATTGGGTTTAGTAGGGTTGGTCAGTGATTAAAGGAAAGAATTGAAAGCTAATGTGCCGTTTTCTAGCTTGGGGGCTTGAGTGCATGGCGACACTATTCGCTGATACAGGCAATATCAGAGAAATAGGCGTTTTGAGGGAACCATAGAATTTAGGGTGCCTGTGGGATGTCGCACCTTTCCGATAGGACTAGGACAGATACCTGAAGGCTTAGGATGCAGAGTTACACGAGCACATAGTAGGGCATGGGTCAACCAAGGGATGAAAGTCTGAAGTTATTTGACCCCCATCATAGGCATTTGGGCAGGGGCAGGGTAGCTGAGGGGAGAAGGGGCAGGCGGGAAAGCACGGTCTGGAACCTGGGTTGGAAGAGGACACGATTAGCGGGTCCAGTGTAGCAGAAACTAAAACTGCAGGATGCTTGGAACTCCAACCCCTCCAACCCTGAGCCAAGCGCTTCTGTTCCGTATCGGGCTGTCAACCTCTACGCCAGATGCCCGGAAGACCCAAGCTAATATGAGGTTTTAGCGCCAGAGGAAGCGAGTTTCCTCAAGCTCTTTTCCTAGGAATTCCAGTTCTGAACCCTGCTCTCTAGGACCCCCGCAGGCAACCGCAGAGGACAGGACTTCGAGCACCCCCTCCCCAACCCCCGCCATTAAACACTCAAAATATGCCGGCAGACACTAAGGGACAAAAACCAACAATGCCCTGTGCGGGAGCCCCATCGCTTCTCGCGGTAACAGCTGCTGTTACGAGAGTAGTCATTTACTAATTAGCCCCGCCCCTTCCCTTTCTTTGTCTCTAGGCTTGCAGATCTCGCGGGAGTCAGACGGCAAATCCCGCGACCGCAGGCCCGGGCTGCGCCGCAGGTCTCGCGGTGTTTGCGCGTGACCGCTTCCTGCCTTCCTCTCTCGCCATTCCTCTTGCCTTCCTCCCCATTAACCTAGCCGGCCTCTCCTCCTCCCCGCCGCCCCCTCCCCGCAGGGATAATATGGTCTCCGGCGATGGACGCCCCAGGTGCAGGTCAGTGACACCGCCGGCGTGGGACTGGACGCTGGGCACGCGCTCTGTCGGCCCCGGCGCCCCATTCTGCCTGGAGTCACCGACGGCCGGGGCCTGCGAAAGCCCAGCCCCCCGACCCTTACCCAGTGGACCCTAGTATGGCCGTGCACCCGACTGCTGGCGGGGCCTGCACCTTCCTCGGCGCCAGCCGCCGCCGGACTCGGTGGTCTCAGGGCTCGGCTCGGCGATCCCTGGGCCTGCTCAGTGTGGTCTAGGGCTGGGTTCGGCGATCACAGGCCCGGAAGGGGCCCCAGATGTTCCCCTCCCCGCGCCTGTTTTGAGAGCAGCGAGGGAGGCCAGGCTAGCCTGTCTCAGCCGCCCGCAGCTCTGTGTTTACCCCACGTCCAACCCCAAGCTCCTGCTTCCCTCCGCCCCTGGAGGTGAAACGGGGGGCTAGAAGCCGAACAGTGCTCGTCCGGCTCTTCAAGGTCCACCGCACTGTCCCCTCCCCCCGTCCCCTTCTGCCTCCCTCTACAGAAAGGAAAAACACAGCCGTTCTGAAGTTGCCGGCCTAATAGTGTTGAGAGTCCTGCCCCCACCCCATCATCACCACAATGAATGTTCCTTTCAGCCTCAAGTTTGGTACCCCACACTTTTCCCCAGAACCTTAGGGGTTGTTAACGTGCAAGCAGGATTCCCGAGTCTCTGACGCTGTCTTCCTTATGAGGGTGCATAAGACCAGAGCTTGTCTCCTAGGGAAGTTATGCGAAGGGGTTCCGTTTTGTCTTCAGGCATGAAGCTTGTTAAGATTTTACTTGAGAAGTTTCTTGGGTTTTTTTTTGTTGTTGTTGAATGTGTTGTAAAAAATAATTATTTTTAAAAATCAGTTCCTGACATAATTGTACTCTCACACTGTCCTGTATGTACTTAATGCCGCTTTCAGGACCTGTCTTTCTAAAAGATACCTATCCAGCATTTAAAATCATATTTACTGTCTCTGCCAGGCTTTCTTGAACACATTTAAGGAATGCATAATCTTGACCAGTTTCTTGGAGGAGTCAAGGTTTGGAACACTGTTTGGAACGGTGGACATTAGCCATATGCGACTTAAAGTTAAAAACGAAATTCTTGTAGCCACATTTCAAGTGACCAGGAGGATAATAAATATAAATGGGTTATAAATACCTCATTGGGCAATGCCAATATAGAACATTCCCTTCATGCAGAAGATTCTTCTGGGCAAAGCTGGTTTCCAGGTATTTTCTCTTTGCATAAGATGCTTTATTGCTGTGTTTAATGAAAGTATAATTTGTTTTTCAGGATATCCCTTTGAGTACCTTATTGAAACATTAAATGACAGTTCACATAAGAAGTTCTTCAATGTACCTAAACTTGGAGGCACCAAGTATGGTAATGTTGTTTTATTTTTTTCTTGAATTTGCGTAGTTTTAATAAGTAAATTGCATTTGTCAAGCTGATCTAAAAATTTAAATTTTAAATTTTATTTTCTCTATGTTGAAACAAATGCATATACACAAATCTGCCATTTTAAAAGCTCTTGTTTTTTCTGAAAGATTGAGCCCATACTTTCATTGCCTTTTTTTTTTTTTTTTTT
>NDGM011149237.1:0-13049 GCA_002564305.1 Octomys mimax | reverse complement strand
CCTTTTTTTTTTTTTTCACCATCATTACATACTACCTTCTAGAATCAATAACAAAGAAATCTCCCAATTTAAATTTTATTTCCATTTCACAAAATTACCTTTGTCCTTAGGACCTAACACAAAGCATCCACTTAGGCCACAGCCTAGGCAGCCAACCCTCTGACCTGTCGACCACATCCTGACCTTCCCTTCCAAACGTGTCAGAACTGTAGAATAAAATCTCTGGGATATTTGAGAGTGATTTTACTCTCATGTGAATATGCTTTTATCCACTCACTGTATATCAAAATGGGCCCTTACCAGAATTATAAACCATAGCTTCAAAGCATCAAGAGATATTCTAAGGTACTTACGTCACTGCAGCTCCTAGTGGGGGACCCAGGTCGGCAATATCAGTGTATTCTGGGTGCTTGCTAATGGTGATAAATCTCAGGCACCACTTGCAGCTGCTGAATCAGAACCCTTATTTTAACAAGATCTCCAAGGGATTGTATGCACAGAAAATTTGGGAAGCACTGGCTTAACTAGATACAACACCCTATTTTACCTGAAGAGACTTAAATTAAGTGACCTATTCAAGGCCACTAATTTAGTTAAATTAGAACTGATTACAAATTGAGAATACTTTTCTTCATGTGCCTGCAGCCTTCAGCGGTGATATAAAAATAATATTAGCTACAATCATTGAGAGTTTATTTATTCTGAATATTCTAGTGATAACTTTATATAGAGTGCCTAGCATAGATTGTCCTTCACACATCTTATCAATTGAGTGTTATCTCTATTTTTTTCTACTAGGGGAACTGAGACCCAGAGGGGTTTAAATACCTGCCCTAAATCGTGCAACTTAAACTAGTAAACCCAGGATTGTAACCTATATAACGATCTCTGTCTCCTCTCTCTCTCTCTCTCTGTCTCTCTCTCTCTTTCTCTCTTTGTTTCTCTCTCATTGCAAGAGAGTAATGTATAAGATGGAGTCATTCTGCTTGTTATCTTTTTCTTGCTATCAATATCTCAGTAATACCAGCACTTCACTGCAGCTGTCTAGAAAAAAAGCAGGTCTCTCACCTTCTACCCATCTTTTCATCCCTTACAGCATTGTTGTATCCTCCAGTCCTCCTTTTCAACCCCTCTCCCATCACCTTAGCAGACCTAGTTTCCCGTTATTAGGGCTTAAAGGTGAAGTCCCTGTCTACGAAGTTGGAAATGTTCATGTGTGTTGATGGTATAGTGGTGAACATAGCTGCCTTCCAGAGTTGGAAAAATCAAGCACTACTGAAAAGGTAAAGGGAAAAAGGTGTGTACAAGAGAGGTATGCCTCAGGCAAGTGAATTGTTACTTGTACTTTCTTGAAAATCCGGCATAGAAGAGGTTATTTCCAGGAAAACCTTTTTCATCCCAATCAGCATAACATCTGAAATGCAACCTAAGAGTAAGCTGGAAACAGACTGTTATGTTCCAGTATAATTATAAAAGTTCTACTTCTTTATAACACCTTTAAAAAAAGTGTCTGAATGTTTCAGAGGAAAATGATTTCCCTTATGATGAGCCAGTGCATCTCTTTCACACTATGCACACATATTCCACAACCAAAAATATGGAAAAGGCCCAGGGCTAGAAAACACCTAGATTCGAATATGATTTTTAAGTTTAAATTTGGGTTAACAAGTAGGCATTATGAGAAAAAGATTTCATTTTCACACGTTTTTTTTCAGAATTGGACAGTGTATAATGGTCAACTATGTGTAGTTTTGCTGGGGTCACTATGGAACTAGCCAGTAATGACTACTTCAGAAGTTTTGGTATGTGAGTCATAGGTGATACCATTGCACAGACCTATAACATTCCCACAGGAAAGTTCTCTACAATTTCATTGATATCTGAGAGCAAATACAGCCCTGTTATTGATGTTCTCCATATAGTGTGTGCATATTTGATTCCATATGTGCACACAAATGGACACAATGAGCCTTAGATTCTAGATATCTTCTGTTAAACTCCAAGTTCCTCAAGGTAAGAAGCCTGCCTTATTTATGTTTCAGTTATACTTATTATAGTAACATGTTTTCTTGCCTTAATAAGTGTCTGCTGAGCTGAATACCACACCTTAACCACATATATCTGGAATTTCTGTTGTGAACTTTATCTCATTGGAAATAGAAAAGATTTGTGGGTTTTGTAAGGCTATAATTTTCAATCTCCTGATTTTTATGATTTTTAAGGACTGACCGTAATGCTATATAGTTCTCTGATTTTATTTCTTTGTTTTTTTTAAAAGCAAAATGAATGAATTGTGATTGAGCCATGGAACCCAGTTGCTTGCATATGTAATAGGGCTTTTAAATTACCACATAAACACAGCTGCAGTTTTTCAGACTGAAGGCCTCCAGAAACATGTGGATTGTTGGGTGGGGCTATTTGGAGCTCTCAATTTAAGTGCATTCTGAGCTGTGATAGACAATCATTCCATCGTATTTAAATCTCTGGGCAACTATAAAACTAGAATGAGTCAAGGTTTTTTTAATCTATGCACCAATCAGAACAAACAAGTTTAGCTTCTATTTTAACACTTGACAAATTATACTTCATGGTGTGTCATTGGCTGTTGCCTTCATGAAGTTACCCGAATGGTCTAAGAGAGTTTATATTTAGAACATCTCATTGTAGAATTTATTTTAAAAATCAAAGAAATTGATAATAGACCATATCTTCTTGAGTAGTAAGTAACCCCCTGTAGGAAAATAGATGAAAATATTTATTTCCATATTTATTTATGTCCACACATATGTAAGCATGAATACATACTAAAAGTTCTGTGTGTGAACTTTAGCGTCAAAAGCAATGAACAAAGGTAAAATTTCAAATCCCAAATGCCCATATTGCACAAGAAAAGGTATTTCTATAGAAGCTTATTTGCTGAGTTTGTTAAATTATTAACAAGAAATATGCTTAGTGATTTAAACTGTGATTTCATAAGACATAGTCAATGCTGTTTGTTTAACATTCTTAACATTTTCGAGGTCTTTAAAAGAACTACCGACTGATGGAAAACAGAATTGTATTTCATGTCTTCAGGTTTTTGAACTATCAAACTGTCGTAAATCAAATCAGGAAAGTTTTACTTAGTAAATGAAATGGAAACTATTACTGAACCCTAGGGCTAATTCAATTAATTAAATAGAAAATTTGAATTAGAATCAAAGTTTCCATTTGACCTTTTTCATCTTTAGGAAAGCTGGATTTAGAAGAAAGAGAGGGACAAAAGTCAGGATTGATAACCTGTATTTATAAATTATCTACTCTGTAGTATAACCTCAGTAAATGATGAATTTGAGTTCTTTTGTCCGGGTAAACAATACTGTTCTGGATTATTTTCTCACATCATCACTTAACAAATTAAATTTAAATACTGTGGATAATCCAAATAACTGTGCAAAATAAACACAATCACAACAGACAAAACCAGAATAGGTAACTTGTCCTTTGATCTCAGGTAGACTTGGAATAGTGATCATAACAGTGAATAATGTTTTGGTTGTTTTACCACCAAAAAAGTCTACAACTGGAAATCAATTACTTTTAAGAGCTTTGTTTTCTGTTTCTCTGAAAGATATTATACTTACTTCTAGCATTTTTCATACTATCTTGTTAATGCACACAGCCATAAAAATTTTTCTTTTTTTCTATATTAATATTTTATTTTCCATGAGATAAATACATTAAATATATAAGAACCAGAAAAACCATCATTTTCTACTGGCTTTAGTCAATCTAACATTAGCAAAGGAGATCACCATAAGAATGCTCTGTGTAAGGGGCCAGGGAGGTTGCTCAGTAGAATAAGCACTTGCCTTGCAGGTTTAAGGGCCTGAGTTCAATCTCCAGTTCCACAAAAAAAAAAAAAAAAAAAAAAAAAAAAGAATGTTCTGTGTCATCAGCAACAAATCAGATATAATCAATACTTCATCCAGAACTGGATGAAATTATAGGGTTACCTGCTAGGAACCCTCCAGTTGTACAGAAGAAGAAAAGTGAGATTCCCAAGATGGAAGCCACTGACATCCAACTGTTGTAATTCTCCAAAATGGAACATCTGCATATACTTCCGTCTTTCTGGAAACTGGATTGTGTCTGAATATCTTCTTTTCCTCTTTCCATGGTAATAAAATTTTCTACCAGGACATGGCTGCTCCAAAATGAAAACTTCATTTCCCAGCATTGCTTGCAGCTTCCCTAGCTGAGGTGAAAACGTTTTAGGCAGATGTGGTGACTGACTGCCTCTGTGATATTTCCTTACGCACTGTCCTTTCTTTTTTTATTCTTTCCCTTTCCCTGCAGACTGAAATATTTGTAAAGCGGCCCAAACTGGAACATCCATATTTGGGGGTCCCAGGAAGAGAGACTGCTCCCCAAGCAGCAGAAGGGCAGAGGATTAACTTTTCATGAAGGGTCTTAGAAGTTAGATTTCTAGACATTTGAATGAGAGAAGATGCACAAAGAAAAAACTTCTTTGTAATTTAAGCACTGTTTAAGTTTTTTTTTTTCACTCCTATTCAGACCCAATCTTAATTCCTAGTCTGTTGTGCCAGAGCCTGGCACACAGACTGACCTGCAAGGATGTGTAGAACGTGCCTGCGTAATCTAAGAGACATCCCTGACACCTTCCTCCACTGATAGCCAGCACAGCTTTGATTCCTGTTGGTTTTATGCCCTGATGTCTCTCAAATTTGTGTGCTCATCTTTGTCTCCCTCTACCCCTATGACCTGAAGCTCTTGCCTTGTCTTGCCCAGCTTATAACAATTTCCTCTGCTAAGTCTAAAATGTCCTTTTGTTTCTTTTATAAAAAGATCCCAGATGGGTTTTTGACATATCCTATAGGCCTCATTTCTCTGGTTTCATTTCACCTTTTTTCATTATTCTCACTATCTGGGATCCTTATTTTCCATCCTACCTCTACTCAGAATCTTCAGTCCTTCCTTTAACTCTCCCTCAGAATGACTGGTCTCTTTGTAGAGCATTTCCCATGGATTCTTACAGCACCAAGTTTCTTTTCTCCATGTGCATTTAGTACCCTGTGTTTCCAGTGAAATTGTAAGCCCCGAGAAGGTAGTCACTGTAAGTGGTTTACGTATACCGTATCCCTGTGGCCAGCCTGCTGCCTGGTCAAGGGCATGAGAGGTGCCTAATAAATACTTGCTGGATGAGTAGGTAGTCCTGAGAAATCCATTGTTAGAATCTGGAAAATCAGTGGGTTAGCAGTGCCTAAGTTTTAAAATATGGAAAGGAGAAAGGAGAAAAGGGGTCGAGAGGCAGATACAGAGAAATGTCAATGGCCACAGAACATATTTTATATTTACCTTAGAATGACCATGAGCTTATAGAATTAACCAAATTCTTTATATTTTTATTTATTCTTTTTTATTTTAGGGAAGGGTCTGTAGGGTGCTCAGGGTCGTCTCACTACTAGATCAGACTGGTAGTGATCTGCCTGTTTACAGCCTCCCAAGAGCTGGGATTATAGGCCCATGCCACCACAACCAGTCTCAATTGCTGTCTCAGCACGCCCCAGGGACAGGGCTGGCACAGCAGGCCCAGGGATCGAACCCCTGGCCTCTGTGCCTACTTGCAGGTGCCTTAATCTGCTGAGCTATTTGGCCAGCCCTAAATTAATCAAATTCTAAGATAAACTTACTTAAAAGACTGGATAGACTCAAGGCTTGAAACCCATTGCCTCTCTATCCATATCTCAAATTTGAAATGTAATAATTAGATTATCAGTCCTAAGAGTGATTCAAAGCCTCCTGTGGGTGTCCCTAAGATGATTTTGGGGGATCCACGAAAGCCTCCATATTCTGATGTGGATGAAGCAGGACTTTCTTCATACATTTCAATTCAGACTGTGCATTGCAAAAGCTTGAGTGAAGAAACAAGATTCCAGCTGTCTTAAACTAGACGTTAAAAAAATTTGCAAAAGTATAAAACTGTTGTGACTACTTTTATTGTTTCTGAAGTTAGAATTATTCTTGATAAAAATATGTTTCTTTACCAGCTAACTCAAGGGTCTCTTGCCTACAGATCACAGACCTGTGCCAATGAAGGTAAGCAAGGAACATTTCAGCTGTTCTTACAGCAGCTCTCCATCCCTGGAGTTAACATCCGAGCTCTGCTTATTTTTCACTTCAGCAGGGTGTTTGATTCTTGTAGGAACATGAGCCCTACTTTGAACTACATTGTAAGGTTCGAGGTTGCCCACTCCTTTGAAGCATGCTGAATTCATTCCCTCCCAACCTAGTCTGGGTAAAAATTGTCCGTGAAACTGCCTAGGTTCCACAAAGGTTGGGGATGGCTGGTGTAATGGTTTGTCATTGTTCCGTCATTAAAATGATTTAATGAAAACATCTTAAACATTTGTATTTCTATTGTAATACCATTGATGCTACTGGTGGATATAATCTACCATCCATACCAAAGTCGTTTGGTGTCTTCAATATGTTTGAGAGTATAGTATTTCCATCCTGAGACTAAAATATTTATGAAGTGCTGTTGAACAATCATTCTCTGGCCTAAATATTGATCTTCTTTTGAACTACAAATAAATAGGAAAACAGTAGTAGAAAGAACTGAGACTTGAGGTTAGTAGATGTAGGTTGGAAAGCAGGTGCTGCCGTTCACTGGCTGTATCAACTCAGACAAGTCAGCGAGTTTCTCAGAATCCGTATCCTCCTCTCTAGTCTCCAGAGAAGAATCCCTCAGGGCATTATTTTGAGAATGAAAGAAATAGCAGAGTGCTGGGCACAGTAGCTCCGTGTCTAGTATGCATAAATGTTCATTCGTATTTAATATTAATAAATTACACATTGACCTGAGTTTTAAAATATTTGAGCAACTGTTAAGGGGAGATGTGGTAAAAGTTCAGTAACTAGCTGTCAGAGAAAAAGAGCTCTGCTGTTCATCATTTGCTGATTTTCATTGTGCCAATACTCTCACCTTGGCAGATATTTATTTATTTATTGCATGCAGGGTCTCACTACACAGTTTAGATTCATAGTGATCTTCCTGTCTCAGTGCTGGGCTTACAAGCATGTCCCACCATACCCAGTTTGGGGGCCAGCACTGGGGCCAACAAGGCATGTGGTACTGGAAATCTAACTCAGGTCTTTGCACTTGCCAGGCAGGCGCCTCTACTGCTGAGTTATCTCCCCAGCCAGACCTTAGCAGATTTTAATGCGAGCTGGAGAATTTGATTGGCTTGACCAAGCTCTTGTGAACAGGCATGAGCTGCTTCAGCATACAGTATTCTGGGATAGGGAAGGAGAATTCATATGAGATGGGAAACTAGTTTGGGCCTGAGAACAAAATACGCATTTATTCAGTACTTTTGTCTCTAGTCTATATTTAGTTCCCAGTTTTCTTTTTATTTGGATTGAATCTTTCAATCAAAGGTACAATAAAGACATTCAAATCATCGGCCAGAGGCTTTTGTAATTCTGCCTGCTTAGTAATACTTGAGGATATGATGCCTAGAAATCCTAGTTCAAATTAGGCACAGGACATACTAACCTAGTTTAAGTGTCCCAGGGAGGAGATATAAGACTCTGAAATGATGCTGCAGGACAGGAGATCTCAAAGGGTGGTCATCGGCTAAGCAACCTGGTAATACCTGGTTGTTAGAAATGCAGATCATCAGATCGCACCCAGCCCTACTGCGCTGTCTGCTCTGGAAGAGGAGCCCGGCAATCTTAAGTTTTGATAAGCCCACACTAGATGATACTATCTGTTCTTTAAAGAACCCTAGAAATCTGAAGGCCATAGGAGACAGGCTGACTTCCCTGTTTAGGGGTATGGGTGTATAGAGATATACTAGGTGAGTGAGGTACAATAAACTGAACTAGGTGTAGTGGATGCTGATGGCTGTTGTACCCATCCCTTGCCCTCTGTGACATGTTGGCTGCTAAGTCCTTTTCTCTAGAGAACTGTCAGGACTGGCCCACCATCAACTCACATGTCTCCTCCTTTACTTCAAAGGGAGACAGACTGTGCTACAATTCAAGTTCACTGAGGTGTAGACCAAGCCATGCTCCATGTGGGACCATTTACCCACACCCCCTTTTCCACCTACGCCAAACTGCTTCCCTTACATTCTCCTGCAAACACTCCTCACAACAAAATGCCTCCACATGAATCTTAGTCACAGACTCTGTTCCCAGGAACCGTGAAATGAGACAGCAGATTTCAGAGGTAGACAATTTCTGAGTTTGTATCTAAATTTCCCTAGTTGCTACCTATATGACTTTAGATGAGGTAGGTAGCCTACCTGGATCTATTTTCCTACATGTTCAGTAGAGCTAATAACCCCCACTCAAGCACTTGTTGGGGAGTTAAAGGGATACTGTGCAGTGTAAAAGTCCCCAGTACAGTACCTGGGGGTGTGTGTGAACTGTCCAGAGACCCTCAAATTCATCGGCTTGTCCTCTGGCCTGTATGCATGTTTCTCTTGCAGTCTGTTCTCTTTCTGGGGACTCCACGAGTGTCTCACACCAGCCTACCTCATCAATGACTGGAAGTCAGAAATAGTGTTTTCAAGTGGTGAAGTACTTGGCAGAACATGAAGCGCAGGCATAAAGCGGAATGAGACTTAATTATACAATCGAAGTTGGAAGTAGCCGAGATCCGAGTCTTGGAGTTCAGAGACCAGGAGCAGTGGATGTTCTAGCCTGGGGCTTTCCCTGGACTTTCCCTTCTTGTAGCCTCACAGTGAACTTGAAGAACTTGGAATTGACACCCTGGTTCTTTCCAAGTCTAGAAAGACCATAAACAAGCAGGCAAAACAAAACAACATACAAACATAAACAGATGAATGGCAGAACAAGCTCATGAACCTGAGTGGTCTTTATCAAAAGTCCCTGCATGTTACGGAGGTGTAATCCTGTCATATTATTCTAGTGGCCTCTGACCAGCTCATTTTAAAAGCCCTTATTTTCTCAGCACTTAACACCAATGGCTTGTTTATTGTTTATTGTTTATTTCTCCCCACAACTCCTTAAGTACAGTCACTTGGTAAATCCTCTCTACAGCTCTAGCTCCCACACACAGTAGCTCCTCAATAATATTTTGGTTTTGAAGCCACCAGGATTGTCACACATCTGGTGAGAGGTTGGAAATCTTGCCGGCTACATCTACCAAGGCTGAACCATCCTGTGGCACAGGCATTTGGAGCCTGGGTATTTAGCCACAGAAATGCAACCGTGCTTGCCAAAAGTTAGTTACTGGAATGTTCACTCCAGCACTTTTTGTGACATCTATGAACTGGAAGCCACCCCGATATTCACCAAAACAGGATGGATAAATAAATTGTGGCATATTAATACAAAGAAATATTATATGTCAATGAGAACTAATAATCGTCCATTACAGACATAAACACAGATGAATATCAACATTAAGTTAGAAGCCAAACACAAGAAAGCACATTCTCTGATCCCATTTACATAAAACACAAAGCTGGGCAAAATTGAACTGGGTGTCAGAAGGCCTAGTGAATGAATGGGGTTGTGTCCAGAGGGAGTCGAGGGGGCAGTGAGTTTGCTTATCCTGTTTAATTTCTTTAGCTTATAAAAAGCAAGGGGCGGTGCTGGGGTCCGGAGCCAGCCGGCCCCACCCTCTTTGCCTGGAGCGGTGCCAGGGCGGTGAGGGCGCAAGGGGGCTGACAGAGACTTCATGGAGGAAGGGATCCAGAGACAGGCGCTGCCCAAGTTCTGGGCTGGAAGCGCCAGAGGTGCAGAGCGGGCGAGCTGTGCCACCTGAGCTGGTAGCAACCGGCCCCGGGCGCCCTTGGTTAGGCCAGCTGGGGAGCGCCCCGCGCGTGATCGCGGCCTAGGGTCGGTCCTCCCCGGGCAGGGTTCTGGGGTGGCTGCTCTCGGAGGCCCAGCTCGGTGCAGGAGCTTAAGGCCCGAGCTGGCAAGGGGCTCCGCTGTCGCCAGAAGCCTGGGCCTGGGCCGCGGGGAGTGCGGGGGGAGGGCGCCTGTCCCGGAGTGACCCGGAGAGGAAGGGCGGGCCGCGGGCGATGGGCCCGGGACAGCCGGGAGGGCGGGAGCCGGGGTCGAGAGGGTGGGCGCCCCGCGGGTGCGGCGCCTAGTGGTGCAGGGAGAGTCTACAGGAGCGGAGACCCTGGGCAAGGGAAGAGTGTGTGCGTGCTTCCTGTTGCCTGCGCGTGTCTCTGTGTGTAGAGGGTTGCGCTTGAGAGTCCTGACCACGGAGAAGGAATGGTGCAGAGAGATCTTGGAAAATTCAGAGCCCGGGAATGGAGGAGGAGGAAAAGCAGAGCCCCCTCCACCCCTAACCCAGTACAGGGGGAAGGAAGAATGTGGACCCCCGAGTCGGAGCCAGGGTTTGGGGAGAGAATGACCGTGGGCACACGCAGGATTGGTAGTCCAAGAGAGAAGAGGGTCCAGGAACTTGGAAGTTGGGGTTAGGTATTAGAAAAGGGCAAGCAACAGCCACGCTGAGACAGACGCTGCTCGCTGCTGTTTGGAAAATTTAGTCTCCAAATTTTGCTTCAGTAGCCCTGACATTTAATGTGCGAAAAGTCGTCTACACTAGCTTAGGGCCTGACCTACCAGTGGCTCAGTTGGCGGGTTCCTAGCCCCGAGGACTCCCAGTAGCCACAGCTTGCCTGTCATCAGGCCCTTACTCTGCTCTGTACAGAAGAAAGGGACCCAGAAGCTTTGGGGGGTTTTGTGGAGTGTGTGATTTTACCTCCAGCTTCTCGGTGTTCCAGGGAGGAGACTGAGGACTGGAGTCCCCTGAGAGGCAGGCGGGAGCAGGGAGATTTCCATCCCTCGGCCCAACTTCATCACAGAGGACGGAATCTGGGTTTCCTGAGAGATTTTAATTTTTTAACTGTGCAGCCAGTAGTAACTTCCAAAAACAGCAAAAACTTAAAGGGAACTACAGAAACTGGAGGTTAACACCAAAAGAGTCTCATAGATTTTTCTCAGGGACCATTTTCAGACCAGTAACCTGTGAGTGTTTCCCTCTCCTTAGGGGTGGGGTTTACCAATACAGCTCTTCCGTTTTTATGCATTTCCTTCGCTTAGATCTATTTTTATTTGGCCAAAGAAACACCTGTATCATATACCCAGATTTTCCCTTTAATTGTAAGTTAAAAAGAAAAAAGACAAAAAGGGAAGCATGTTGGGGTACTGTTTAGAAGCTGTTATAAAAAGAGGGCACTGGGTTGGTTTTTGGGAGACCTGGAACCTTGCTCTGCAACTAATTTGTTGGTTAAGGGAAGGTATTTTTGTGCCTCTGTTTCTTATGCACGTGTTACCACAGGTGACCCTGTAGCTCAAAGTTCTTTGGGGAAGGGGAGATTAAAAAATTTTTTTCGAATCAATTTTCATTAAAAACTTTTTTCATTGAGTTTTTATTTAATTCACTCCCTTCTAAAGTCAAGAAATAAAAGTCTTGAGCCAATATTTCCTTGTCCAAAGTTACCTTGATTCTTTTATGATGCTCCAAGTATAGTACTGCTAATGTTTAGCAGGCTTTGTGTTCCACTTGTGCCATTTGCAAATATAGTGAGGATTACAGTGGAGGAAAGGGAGGAATGGCTGCAGGATTTTTGGACCAGATAATCTCACACTTCTTTTTTCATTTCACTCTCATTAGCACACAACTTTTAAAAGTTGGCCTGGGCACAGCAACACTTTCACACATTCATACTAAAATCCATGCTAATCTTTCCCAGGGGATATAATTCAGACTGAATTGACATTCTAATAAAACACTGGCGAAGACACAATCACAGCTTCCCTGAAATGCATAATTAAACTAACACTATGCGCTTGCTTATGCTTTAGCTAATGGCTTCTTTACATATTGTTGGTTATGAAATTTCAGGGTGTTTGTTCCTATTAATAGAACATTTTAAAACTGCACTTTGAAGCAAAGTGGATTATAATCTTAGTTTGTCATTGCTAGGAAAGCAACAAAACCTGTTTGCTTTCAGATTGGTTTGGGACAGTATTTAACATGTTCAAAATTCTCTTGCATTTTTCAGATTGTGGCTGAGTTCTATGAGCTTCAAATCACTGGAACAGATACACGCTTGTTTGGAGGCAGTTTGAGTCTATTATACATGACATTTGGGAAACTATTAACTATTCTTTGTGAGACTTAAAACAGGAGAATTTGCATTGTAATGGAATTCAAAACTGTTTTCCTGCTCTTTTATTTGAAAATGTCTTATATTTGTAAAGCTCTTCTGATGTAGCACCGCTATTGGTAACTCCCTACAGAAATATTGTGTATTTTTAGTTCCTTTGCTTCACTTTTAGGTAATGGTTGCTGAATGTCTAATACTCTTAGGTTATGAATTAATCCATAGTCAAACTGAAAATTTCTTCATTGCTAGTTTTTGTTTTATGGCCAAGAAGACCTGAAATTTTGATAAAGGAGCTGGAGAGGAAAAGTGGGTTCCTTTGTGGAGTCCTGTACATTTTAGGTGAAGCTTGGATAGCGGTGCACCACCCCCCCCAACAAAATAATGAGGCCATTTGTAGCCATGCCCTCAGATGTACTCACTCAGGAGACACAATGTTGTCAACATTGTCCTTGTGACATTAATAGTCTCCTTTTAAAGAGTGAGGGCTGAGTCACAGAGTGCCTTGGAAAGTGAGTGAAGGACTTGGAAGGGCCACCTCATCTATTTGAGTTCAAAGCATCTAATCATCATTCACTCATTCATGAGCTCTAAAATAGGTTTATCTTTCAAAAGCAGAGTAGACTGTGGGTGCGCAGGCCATTGAGTAGGGCAAGGGTTGCACCAAGAAGGGTGTTCTCCTACAAATGGAAAGCTAGTGTTTGCTTTTGAATGAGCTTGATATTTAAATTGATCACTCTCAGCCAGAAAGAAACAGGAGGGTCTTCCCCACTGAAGCCTACAAATCAAACACCCAAGAATCACTGCTCAGTGTCTGCAGGGCTTCCGTGCTCACTACGGCCTAAGAGTAATTCTGGTAGAATTTTTTTTTTTTTTTTTTTTTTT
>NDGM011149235.1:0-13982 GCA_002564305.1 Octomys mimax | reverse complement strand
GCCCAGCATCTGTAGTGTCCCCCTGCTTTCCATGGGGCTCCAGCCTTGATCCCTTCTTCCCATGCTTCTCCTGGTGTCCCTGCTGCCCAGGTGCCTGCCCACCCAGCCATTGTGTGACAGGCCACAAGCTACCTTGAGGCAGACTTACCACTGGTTGCCTCCTGTCTGTCTCCTGTGGAACAGAAGTGCCTGGCCTGGTTGTCCCCCTCAAGTGCCCTGGACATCGTTGTTGCAGGGGGGAACCACAAGTGCCTGTGGTCACCCACACAGACAGGTTTCTTAGAGGAGGGATGTCGCCTCTATCTACAGGCACAAGGAAGAATAACAAACAATAAATAATGGGTGTTGTCAATAGTTTCCAAATCACGGTGAATGGAACTGTTGGATGCAAATGACCTCCTTCTTTTCTGATTGAACACATTTTTGTTTTGTTTTGATACAAAGTCTCTGTATGTAGCCCGGGCTGGCCTGGAAACTCATGGGGGTCATCCTGCATGACCTGCCTCAGCCTCTCGACTGCTGGAATTACAGGTGCATTTCACCAAGTCTGGCCTTAATACATTTCATGTCTGAGAACTTCAGCAATATTGTAAGACCTCTGCACTTGCTAAAATGGCTTTTTTTTTTTTTTTTGGTAGGGCCCAAAATGATGAGATTTAATTTCATTCATGATGCTGGATGAAAACAAAGGAAATTATTTTAATTTCCCTTATATCATGCAAAAGCCTAGACTTATTAAAAGAAAATGGGCTTATAAATATGTGTTTGATCTTTTTCAAATCATGCTTATACCAGTGTATTTGTCTCTTCTCACTTTGTGGGTAGTCAATAAGTGGTGTCTGTGACCATTTACCAAGAGTTGGTTGTGTGACCCTTGTTGTGTACATGTGATCACCAAATCCCAGAATTCCCTGCTACCTACACAGCTCTGCCATAATTTTCAGAAGGAACTTTCTCAGGGTGAGACCTTACTGCAGGTCTTGGATGGTGCGGGGTTCCTGCAGCGTCGTGACACAGCTGATGGTGGCAGCACATAGACACAGCTGAACGTTGAGGGTCTCACTGTGCTGTGAGCCCAAGGCTAAGGTTTGGCCTTGGGTTCATCCATCAAAGCCATTCGGTGAATACAGCCACCTCCAGGCCCCTCTGTCATCTCTGGTGCCCAGCTGGTGCCTTGCAGCCGCCATCCCATCCCCTGCTGGGCGCCCAGCGTGAGTCAGAGTGCGCTGCTGCGTGGGCCTGCGCGGGTGGCAGGGAGCCCAGATTAGCATAGCGGCGCCTCAGCACGGCTGTGGCAGGGAGGGGAGGCTGTTCCGGGCAGGTGGCATAGAGGGGTCAGCTTCTAGGAGCCACCACATGCCTCAGGTGTGCCTGGAAAGCCTGTTTGGTGCCTGGCACACCCCTAGCTGTGGATGAGCAGTGGTTAAAAACAGGTTTTATGCAGCCGCCGCTGGCGTGATCCCAGCACACCTGGGACAAAAGTGAGTGCCGGACAGGTGTCACCAGGCCCCCCAGGAGAAGTGATGCAGGTGTGGCTCAGCCTGCCAGCTCTGCTGTCCTCTGCTTCTCACGAGCTGTCTTTTCACTGAGAGGGAGAACACTGTCTGCACCAGCCCCTGAAGCAGTTGTGGGGTGTTTCATTCTCCCTTGCACTGTTTCCTGCTTGCTACAGCCTCTGGCGCAGGTGCATTCCTAGGGCCAATGCTTGTCACCAGAGAAACCAGGGAGCAGCCCTAGTCACCCTGCCCAAGGGCGGGCTCCGTGCCTTCCAGGGGTGTGGGCCAGCTTGTGAAGCCACTGGATGAGCTGGCAGCACGAGACAGCGTTGCATTCCATCACAAGTGTGTCTGCATTGTTTTGGAGGAAAAAAAAAAAAAAAACCAAAAAAAAACACCTTCAAGGTTCCGGTCCACAGCACGGGCACAGCAAGGTCCTGTTGTGGTTCTCCGCCGCACACAGGGGCACAGGTGTACTCGGGGTTTCTCAAGCTTCAGCCGTGGGTACAGAACAGCGGGGGATGAAAGGTCTCAAGGTCCTCAGGGTGCCCAGCATGGCAGCTGAACCAGGTAATGTTTGCCTTTGAGCCCTTGCCTGGCCCTGACCACTAGGACGTGGGATCAGTAGGCCTGGAGCAGCCAGCGTGGGGACTGCGTGGGGGAAGTAAAGTGACTTCTTGCTTCTCTGATACTCGTGTCAATAAACACAGATCCGTGAGCAGTGGAAAGGTGAGGCAGTGCCTCCCAGGGCCCTCAAAACCGGTGAGGAGGAATAAATCTGCATCCGTTTCCAGGAAGGCTCAGGCTGAAAGTGACCCCAGGGCTCCCGCATACACCTGGGACCAGGAGCCAGGCTAGCGCTCCCAGGCAGAGCTTGGCTGCAGCCTGGTGGCAGGGCGCTCACCTCCCAAGCGTGAGGCCCTGGGCTCCAGCCCCAGCCCGGCCTTCCCCTCCTGCCCTAGAGGGGGCGCCCTAGGTGGATCTGATCCTCGGTGTTTAGGCGACAGCAGGGCGTCGGCACCTGAGAACAAGCCTGGGAATGTGTTCTCTGGGAGAGCTGGAGAGGGGACAGTTTCCCTTAGCTTCCACCCTTCAGTGCCTGGTATTCTGCTCACATCCCGCCCCTTCCATATCTTGCTGCTGGGACCCAGGCCAGGACTGCAGGACATTTGTGCAAAGGGTCCCGAGACTGCAGAAAGCAAGCCTCAAGCAGTCCTGTTCTTTGTAAAGCACAGCAGGCACGCACAAGCCTCTTAGAGCCCCAGATCACTGCCAGGTGGGCAGAGAAGTTGTGAATCTTGGGGGGCAAGAGACCTGAGGCCCTGGAGGTGGACCGGAGTCACCAGTGTTGAGAACAGTCTCCGAGGCTCAATTCAGCACCTTGCTGGTGCCCATTGTTCGTCTGCTGCCAGGTGTCATCCCGCCAGTATGCGCTGCCTACACCTTCTCAACTTGGCCTTGGGAATAGAAATTTATTACATCTTTCTGATTCTGTGTGCTTGGAAGGCAAGCTGTTTGAAAGCAGAGTCCTGGTTTCAGGGGCAGTGTCTAAGTCCCTTTCTAGGCCCCTGTTGAGGTCACTCAGCAGGTAAACAGAGGTAGGCCTGGCAGACCCAGGCAGGTGGCAGGGGGAGCAGCAAAGGGACCTCTTCATCCCATGCACCTGGCTGCGAGGCAGCTATGTACGCATGGGGTGGGGTTTGTCACTGTGAGCACAGCAAACTCTGGTTTCCTGGGTCCCCGGGGATAGTGATCTGGACACCAAGGAATTTCTCCTATGCTTCCCCTAGGAAGGGCTGCCGGCGGCCGCGTGGGCGCCCCCTGGATGAGGGGGCGTGGCCCCAGCTGGAGATGTGAAACAGGCACACCCTCCAGGGCCCCAGAGGAGAGAAAGCGCCACAAGGAAGGAGTCTGTGTTCAAGGGCTCCCCTTGCCTGCTGGAGCCACAGGGTTGAAAATCTGCGGGAAACTGCAGTTGCCTCCTTCAAAGTGGAACCACCCCCTTTCCAGACCTGCTGAGCCCTAAGCTCTGCCCTTTCCCGCCGGCTTCCCCTCCCTGGCCCGGGCTGTGACTCCTCCTGTTGCTGGGCTCCGTGGGTTACAGGTGGTGAAGGAGATCTGGAGGCAGAGCAACGTGGCCAGATGGCCTAGGGCGCGCTCAGTAGGAGGCGGCTGGGGCTCTGCTCCCTGGGGAGCCACCTCTGGAGTCGGATTTCTAGACTACCCCCTAGAGCTGGCGGGTACCAAACGCCTGAGGGAGGCGGGGAGGAAGAGCCATTCCCTGCCAGCTCCCTTGTTTGTGTTTGAAGGTTTCAGGAATGGGACTTTTGGTGACAATTCCACCATACGTTGAACCTTTCGGAGCTGCCTCAGGGATCCTTTGCCTAACAGTCGCAGGGGCTCCCCCTACCGCACCCTCTGCCCCAGCAGCTTTTTGTACAGCTGCTGGCTTTTCTATAAGTTATAGGTAATGGTGAATACCTTGCAGCCCCAATCAGAAAAAAATTGGACCAAAAAAATTTTCCAAACAAACAAGTGTCCTTTGAGAAGCACAGGGTATCGAAAGCATACATCCAAAGGGGGACGAAGAGTCTGTTACTGATGTGCAGCTTGGGAATTCAGGGGTATGAGGAAACCTTCCTCAAAAATTGCCTGACAGCTTTCTGCCCCGCGCCTCCATCGGCCCCGGAGTCTTACCAGGAGCCTCTTCCCAGGGAGCTAAGTTCTTGAGATTCACTGACTGAAGCTTAAAACCAGGGCGCAGCTCCACATCCGCCGCTTCCTGTTTGCACGTAGCCTTTAGACTTAGGGAAGGGCAAGCCACGGTGGTGGGCATGGCCCTCTGAATTCTACCAATGACTGCGGGGCCTCACTGCAGGCTAGGAGAAGACAGGTGAGGTATTGATGTCTGTACACACGGATTTTTTAAAGGAAAACACGAGGCTTGGCCCCTTCTCAAGTGCATGCAGGCCCCAGCCTTGCGTGGATTCTGAATGTTGCTGGACTGCCAAGACAGGTGACACCAGAGAGGGGAAGGTCACTGGACTGTAAGCCACCTGGAAACCCGAGTCCTGGCCTCTTGTGCAGTGCAAGTGGCAGCTTATGCCAGGGAAGGGCCGAGACAGCCCTTGAAGGTATTTATCAGGCAGATAGGCATTTACGGTGATAGGCCAGGTTTAGCCTTCAGTTTTTATTTGGGCTGATAAAATCTTTCTGTTCACTTGCAAGCTATTATGTTTATAAGCCTCCCTCAGGCTGTGAGGAGGGAGAAGCCTGGTGTCATTTAGCTGAGTGGCCTGGGAGGACCAGACTGTCCACCAACAGGACCTCTCTGTGACGTACCAGGTGCAAGCTTTAGCTAGGAAATAACCTTCATAGGAGGGCTGACTTGTGTCTTTGATTCATGTTAACATAGCAAACATTGAGATATTACATTTATGAAGAAGAAAAGTTTATCTTGGCTCATAGTTTTGGAAGTTCTGGTCCAAGATTGGTTGGTAGCTTGTGACCTATTCCCGCCCCAGATGATTTGCAGGAATCTCAGAGAGCCCTGAGACCTGAGGGTGGCTGGCCTTAGAGCTCTCCAGGCCAAACATTTGGGCTCCTCTGTTCCTGTAGCTGGTTTCAAAGATATGGCGGTCTGCTGGTCACAGTTTTGCATATGGGAGGACCCGAGGGGTCTGCCAGCCCCTACGAGTGCTGTGCTTGAGGTGGTCCAGAAAACCATGAGAGGTTCTTCACTTTACTCCAGCCCTCCAAACTGCGTGATTCTGCCTGGAGTCAGGGTGATCATGGGTTTCTCTGAAGGTGCGTGTGTTTGGTAGGCTTACCCAAAGGTACACATTTCATTCCTAATACCACTTTCCCCAGGAGTTTCAACAGGTGTCAAAACATGAACATTTTCTGTTTTGGAAGACAGCCTCAGCAGTTATCTGTGTGTGGTCTTAAGGAACGTGGTTTGTTTTGAAATGTCTACACAGTGGTCATAGTCACCTTTTAAAATATAACCAGTCCCAGTCTCAGACACAGTGAAACAATAAACATTGCATCCACTCTCTTTTCCTCAAAAACTATGACATTAGCACAAATATAGGAAACAGCTGTTCTTAAGGCCGGAGCACTGCCCCAGTGCAGGTCTTCGATACAGTTGGAAAGATGTGGGGCAGGATCCATGCTCACAACCTCCGTGTGACAGTGCCTTTGAGAGGAAGGCAAAGGGAGCAGAGGAGACAGCAGAAGTGGGGAAGTGGAGGCAGCTGGCCAGGGGTAGCACAGAGAGCAGGGGAAGAGGGTTCTGAGCGGAGCAGGGATTTGAGCCTCCAGGTTTCTGCTGGAGTCTGCAGAGACTAAATTGTGTTCTCAGAGCAAGAGCTCACCAGAGAACAACCATGCAGTGGCGCCAAAGGGCATGAGGGAGCTGAATAGAAAGTCTGGGGGTTACACAGGCCTGGCGCTGGGAGTTGTGACCTCCTAAGGTGACGAGACCTTGTCCAAGACTTTGAGAATTCACTTGAAATCACAGAAAAGATGCTCATGGGAGGAGGCTGTGCCATTCAGCCAGCTGTCTGCCCAAGTACAACTCCACACTCCTGCTGCACGGTGTTACCTGCAGTGCCAACATACACAACAATAATACGAGACAAAAGACTGTATGACCAGTAACAAAGAGAAGAAGATCAGTAGATAGAAACCCATGCAGACAGCACCAGGGAACAGATAAGAACATTAGCAGAGAAATAGAAGTTTGAGAACCAACCAAATGGAAATACTAGACCTAACAAGTACTGTCTCTAACGTGCAAAGTTCCCTGGTGGGGTCTTGATTTGGACACTAGCAGAATAAAATGTCAGTGTACTAGAAAACACAAGAGTAGAAACCATTTCTCCTGAAGAACAGAGTGAAGAAATGCTAAGAAAAGGATCAAGCCAGTGCGATGGCACAAGCCTGTAATGCTAGCATTCTGGGAGGCTAAGGCAAGAGGGTGGCAGGGTCACACTTGGGCAAGTCAACAGACTCTGCCTCCAGGTGGGTGGGGGTATAGGTCAGCATGTAGGGCCGAGGTTCAGTCCCCACTACCATGAAGACAAAAAGCAGAACGGCAGTAGAAAACCTCGCTGAGGCTCAGTGGCCTGAGAGAGGTGAGATCACCTGGTCTAACATATGCATAATTGAAGTCATAGGAGACAAAGAAGAGAGAATGGTAGAAAAGATTTGAGTAATTTTCTCTAAATTTGATGAAAAAAAAATCTTATCCTACAGATAGAAGGAGCCTCAGGCAGCATAATCTCTCTTCCCCTAAGACCTACCTGGATCCATCAGAATTAAAATGCTAAAAACCAAAGATTAGAATAGTTTTAGGCAGAAGGAAAGTGACAGATTGTGTACAGAACAAAAGTTTTTTTAAATTTTTTTTAAAAAGTCTATAAGTTCTCATTAAAAAAATACAAGCCAGAAAACAATGGGGTATCTTTAAGTTCAGATAATAACTAGATAATAACTAGTCTTTCAGGAATAACTAGGAAACTTGGCATGGTAGCAAATGCCTGAAATCCTAGAACTCAGAAGGCTGAGGCAGGAAGGTTAAGAATGTTCAAGGCCAGCCCGGGCTGCACAGTGAGTTGAAGTCCAGCCTGAACTACATAGTAGGACCCTATCTCTGAAAACCAAGCCAAACCAAAGCAAACACAACAGAACAACCAGGTGAAAAGCAGAGGCATTTTCAGATTGACAAAAGGTGACAGAAATTGTTCCTGCATAGAAATACCACCAGAGAGAACACAGAACCATGGAAGGGGAAGATACCAGAAATGGGAGATAGTATGGTAAATAAAAAATACTTCTTCTCTCCTGTCAGTATTTTTTTTTAAAAGGTAACTAAAATTAAAGTAAAAGGCAACTGATGCTTTCAATATACAGCATTTTATTTTGGGGTTTCTTTTTTAAAAAATCATTTATTTATTTGGAACTGGGTCTCGCTACGCTGCTCGGACTCGCAGTGGTCCTCTTGTCTCTGCCTCCCCAGAGCTGGGATTATAGGCGTGCACCATCACACGTGGTTTCTGTGACTGGCACAGCGTGGCCAGGGTTCTGGGGCTGGCACGGCATGTGGTACTCGGAATCGAGCCCCAGTGCTTGCACTTGCCATGCAGGTGCTTAGACTGCTGAGCCATTTCCCCAGCCCCTTTGTTTTGGAATTTCTAGTGCATATAGCAATAAATTGTATGACAAGGGACAGGGCAGTTAAGTGAAAGTATGCAGATAGCACAGAAAATCAAACAAACAAGTTGGTGCTTTGAAAATATCAGCACGGTCAGGCAGGTTGGTGCATGCCTATAATTCTACAACCCGGAGGCTGAGGCAGGGGGATCACTGCCCCAGAATGATCAGTAACAGCCTGGGGTGCAAAGTGAATTTGAGGCCTGGACTATGTAGCAAGACCTTGTCTCTGAAAACAAAAACAAAATTTAATATAAACCCCTAAGGAGACTATTCAAGAAACAGAAGGAGATGAATCCAAATGTGAATATCAGGAGTGAAAACTAATAATGGAATGTTAATAACTACTGTATGTTAATACACTCAGTGAAACTAGTAAATTCCTTAAAAGACAAATTATTAAAATGGACACAAGAAGACAGTGAACATCTGAATCACTCCAAATTTGATTTTCAATTTGTAGTTAAAAATTTTACCACAGGAGCTGGCCAAATAGCTCAGTGGATTAAAGCATCTGCTTAGATGCATGGGCCGGGTGTTCGATCCCTGGGCCTGCTGCGCCAGCCCCACTACTGGGGCGAGCTGGGACAGCGATTGAGACTGGGTGTGGTAGCACACGCCTGTAATCCCAGTACTTTGGAGACTGTTTTAAACAGGAGGATCGCTAGGAATCTGATCTATGCAGTGAGACCTTGTACCCCCTGTACACCCTGTCCTAAATTAAAGAAAAAAAAATTGCCACAAAGAAAACTCCAGGTCTAATGGATTCCCTGATGAATTACCGAAAAGATTTAAAGAAGAGATAGCACCAGTTTAATAGAATCTTTCACAGGTGAAGCAGAAACCCTTCCCTTAATTATTTTAATGCATATTGTAAAACATAATTTGATTTCTAATACATAATTTTATATATGTAAGTTTAATAAAGATGCAATCAGCAAAACCACAATTTTGAGAAAAGGAGAAGAAGTTACAGACCAATATTTCTCAGCACAGGACAGTTGAAAACAGCAAATACTTGCACACTGAACACAGCAGTATAGAAATAGGCAATACCTCATGACCAACATGAGAATGAGTGAATTTAATTTACTACATCAATTAAATAAAAAATGGATGATCCCTTCAGTAAGTTGATTGGTTGGCTGGCTTTTCATGGTCTTGGGCAGAACTCAAGACGTGGGCATGTTGGGTAAGTTCTGAATCACTGAGCTACCCCCAAGCCGTGCCTTGCTTTTGTTCTTTTTTGTTTGCAATATTGGGGCTTGAACCCAACCCTTGGCAATGAGCCACATCCCCAGGCCCTTACTGTTTTCATTTTGTGATAGGGTTTTGCTAAGTTGCCCAGACTAGGCTTGGAGACATTTCTAGCTTTTCAAGGTGAGTTTGGGAGGCAGGACCTAAAGGATAGAGGTCGTTGCCCACCAGTGTCAGTCCAAGGTTGTCCTATGTGGAACAAGGAAAAGAGCTGTTGATCCAGCACTCAGAGCTCTGGCTCGCTGGACCCTCAACATGGACAAGAGGGAAGGAATAAGTCCAAATCTGTTTCCACGAATACCCAGGGCGAGTTATCCCAGGGTTCCTCCATACTTGTTCCCATATTGGGAATCAGGGACCAGGACCCAGGCTAACACTTCCAGGCGGAGCTAGTGTGCAGCTCGGTGGCAGAGCTCCCCTCCCATGCTCACGTGAAGTCCTGGGCTCAGCCTCAGGTCCAGCAGAGAGACTGGGGTGCTGTAGGAAACACCGTTGAAAGTTGCCTGGTGGTTTGTCCCAAGGTGGGTTATGTGAAAGCGGACTTCAAACAAAGACGGGGCGCACATGAGCTCATTTGGGGTGCACAGGAAGAAGTGGCTGCACATTCTTTCTGTTGCTTTCAGTGTGTGTTTCCATGCCTTCATCTTCAAGGATCGTTTCGCTGTGTTCTTGCAGGTGCTGGGGCTGACAGGAGCTCCGTGCATCACTGACTCCTGCAGTGAGAGTGGCCTAGGGCCCCTTACGTGCGGCCTCATCTCTCTTTGGCAGCTGTCCCTCTGGGCACCAAGTGGCAGGGATTTTGAGGTCCAAGGAAGCGGGACTCTGGCTGTGACAGCATTTCTGGGACCATTAGGAATTCAGGTCCTCATTGTGTCTAGGCTGAATGATGGTGCTAGAAGGAATGATTTAGGGACACATCCAAAAGAGAAAGTTACAGTGAAGACCAACCTGAAGGGCAGTTACAGGGAGGCTCAGCGTGTTCTCAGAGTTAAGGGTTAATCAGAATGCAAGTGGTTTCCAATATTGGTAATAGTGGGACTTCAGGGAAAGAAATTCCTAGTGTATCTTCAGTTTACAATTTGCCCCCTGAGTTGCGGAATTATTTAGCAGAATGAAGCATGGTGTCCATTCTCAGCCTCCCTGAGAAATTGTAAATTTATCTTCTTTCTAGATGAGATTTTGTAAAGCAGGATGGGAAACAAAATGGAGTCTAAGGAGGGCATTCTTGCCAGCCTGTGTCCAGAAGTGGGCATCTGGTCCCTCAGCCCACCCGAGCATGGCCCATGGCCTCTCAGTGGTAGGATGTGCGCCTCCAAGTGATCCTTGTGTCAAGGCCTATGGTGGCTTTGATATGCTTTGTGTCTTAGTTATTTTCCCTGTCACAGGGACGGGACCTGGCACCCACAGCCTAAAGGAGGAATGGTTTATTCAGGTTCATGTTCTAGAAGCTGTTCACTCCTTGCATGGGGTTGGGCTGAGGAGAACTGCTAAAGTCATGGCATCCAGGGAGCAGAAAGAGAGGAGCTGGGGGAGAGATAATCCCTTCCCGGCCGCACCCATGGTGACCCACCTCTTCCAGTTCAGACCCCAGCTTCTTAGTGGCCAGTCAGCCGTAAGTCCCATAAACCAGCCACCTTCCAGAAGCCCTGCCTGTAAGTGCACGAGACTCTCAGGGACATCTAAGTATAAACTGTGACAGTTTGAGCAGGTCCTCTGAGGGATCATGTGCTGGCAACGGTGTCCTCAGTGTGCTGATGTTAGGAGGTGTTGGGGCCCCTAAGAGGCCTGGCTTGGTACAAGTTGATGGAGCCGTTGGGGGTGCTGTCCTTGCCCTGCCTGGGAAGGGATTATGGTAGTTCTCATGAAACCTTGATTCTCACCAGGGTCGGTTGTTAGAGCAGAGCAGGACTGGCCCCTTCTCACCCTGCCCCTTGTCTTGCCCGTGACCTCTCTTATACACCTCCCCACCATGAGGACATAACCAGAGGTCAAATGCATGGAACCACCTGACTTTGGACTTTCAGTCAGTCTCCAAAGCTGTGGTCTAAATAAGCCTCTTCCTTATAAATTCATTGGCCTCAGGCATTTTGTTCTAGCAGTAGAAAATTCAATCATACAGATCTGCACAGCACAAGGAAAGCTGAGGCCAGAGAGTGCTGGTGCTGTCTGTTGATGTGGAACCCTCAGCTTGGAGCAAAAGAGCTGTGTCCGGGGAAAGAAACTTGGTGTTGTTCATATTTGGTCTCCCAGGAGGTTGGCTTGGCTTCATTTCCCTGGAAAAATCACAATGAATGCTCAGCTCACATGATTGCGGGTCCCCGCCCCAAACCTGTGGGATGTGGAGAGGGTGCTCCCACATGGCTCCAGAGGTGCCCTCCTGGGGAGTGCACTGAATGCTGACTTCGGGTGTTTTCTTAAGATGATGTGGGAAGCAGTGGCATGTTTCTGGTGCTCCTTCGCTTGCCTTGGAGTAGTGACCCATGGGCTGGGCTCTGTCCTCAGGAGAGAGCGTGGAATGCTGAGCCCGTAGATGTCACTTGGCGCCTCAGAGTCCAAGGTAGCTGCACTGTGGCAGTTACCGAGATCTGGTCTTCTTGGGGTGCTTCCGCGGGTAAGGACGCTCCCAGCTATTGCAAGACCCTCCCATCCTCCTCCAGGGCTGATGAAGCCCTACTGGGAGCCGTGATTTCCCCGCGCTCATTCAGAGCTGCTCTGGAGACTGGACCCTGCTTTACAAATGCAGGGTGGGGGGTGGGCTTCTCAAAGACCTGAGAAGTCGGACCTGCTGCCCAGGAGACCACTTTCTGGAACGCACACACTTGGGGAGCCCACCCAGGAGTCATAAAGTCCTCTGGAGCACCTGGCTGCAGTTCTTGAAAAAAGTCTGAATGCAGGCTAGGGGGAAAGATATTTTCTGTCTAGGAGGAGAGTGTATCCCTTGCCTATTTGCTTGGTGTGACTTGGTGACTCTCCTGCATAGGCTAGTGACATTCTGAGAGCAGCCAGCTTATTCCTGTGTCCATGACCACATGTGTCCTGTTGACTTGCATTGATAAATTTAATTCCCTGTATCATGTGGGCTGATGTCTAAATCTCCCAGCAGACTGTTTCCGAGTCCCCTGAGGTGGGTGCCTCCCCAGAGGGCTCACCCTGGTGGTTCCGCTCACAGATCTTGGGAACATCTTATGCTGCAGAGTGGCCTTTCAACCTTCTGAGCAGGAGTGGCTCTTGCATCTCTAGGGTCCCTCCCTCTCGGCTGCCAGCCGCTTGTGCCCTAGTGGACCCTGATTTGTTCTTCAGTGCCCATGTCCGTGTCTCACTTCTTCACCCAGCCCTCAGTTCCTGGTGAGGAGGGGCTGTGTCTGATCCTGACCAGGATGGTTGGGCACAGTGAGCTCCCAGCAAAACGTCATCAACACTCACAGGTGCAGGCCTTGTGATACTCACCCAGACGGGCTTCACAGATCTTTGCCCATCGTACCCCCAGATCTGGACTCTAACAAGGAGGTCCTACCCCTGAGTCCAAACTGCAGTTTCAAGACTGTGTGACTCAGGACTTTGGAAAGGTGTAGAAGGAGTGCTTGAGGATGCAGGCTTTGTCGCGTGATGTGACATCTTTATACATGGTCCTGTTGTGCACAGGTGAATGTGCTGGGTGAGATGCTTGGTGGGACGGAAGCTGCATCCATGGCCTCTTCTCTGAGGGGCTGATGGAGGGCAGTGAGGGCAACCCTCAGGCCCCATGGCCTGGCACCTAGGATGTCTGCTCTGCCCTCTAGGATTCTGACCTTTAAACTGAGGGAGGCCTTGGACAGGTATTCCAGTTCTCCCAGGTGTTGGAGACAGGCAGACCTGGCGTGGGAGCTAACCTGAAGGCCTGTGTGCAGCCCTTGCAGGGGCTCCAGGCTATCTTCCTGGTCACAGTGGTCACTGTTTATGAGGCCTTCTTGGCAACCAGGCCCTGTGCTAGAACAGTGGCATTTAATTCTCAGCAGCCTTGCCGAGAAGCCGGTCTGCTTTCCCTGGTGTGAGGGGCTGCAGGATCTGTCCCAGGTCACTCTGCTCTCAGCACAGAATCAAGATGGAAGCTGGAGCCCTGCAATGCCCCACTGCTCACCACACCCCACCTCCTGGGCCCCGCCCTGTTACTTGGCTCACTTCCTGTTCTGAGAAGGAAGCAAGGTCAGTGTCTCTTCCTCTGCTCACCAACTGTCCCCATTCTTGAAGACAGAGTCTAAGACTTTATCTTTTCCGGACAGAGCCCCATCCTAGCAGCCGTACCTGAGCCCCCAAGTGCTGCCTGTGGCCCACTTGCTGGGCCCTGCAAGGCTTTGTAGGGGAGGCTGGGTCTCCTCCCTGGCAGGGCGTGGGTCCCCACACCATGTTTCAGGTGCCAAGACGGGAAGGCAGAAGTGTGCTCGGTTCTCTTAGTGGGCCTGCCCACTGGTCTCCTAGGCAGGAGAGGTGACAAACAGCAGTGACCCCCATTCAACAGCCCCGCCACCTTCCACACGCATGAAGGCACACCCAGTTGACAGGCTGCTGTCTCTTTTGCTTTTGCCTGCTGCTTGTGTTGGTTACTTTTTTCTCATGGCTGAGGCAGAGTCCTCCATGCACAAATTAGAAAGGAAAAGGGTTATTTAGCTCACAGTTTGTGGCGGTCTCAACCCGTTATTGGATGGCTCCAAGGCAGGGTAACCCGTGGCAGAAGGCAACAGTTAATAGCAGCAGAAACCAGCAAAAACAAGACCAAAAGGAGAGCAGAGAGAGCAGATGTGCAGGCTGCCTACCCAGGGTGGGTGTAGCGCTCGAACCCATCATCCCAGCATTGGACCATGAGTTAATTACAAACTCTAGAACCCCACACCCTTGACTGCATGAGGCTATGGTTTGCAAACCTAAACTGCTTTAGGTTTGCAATTCTGGGGACAGAAGCTGAGCCCTGGAGGATAAGGGACAGGTGAGAAATGGAGGTGATGGTGGCGCCACAAATAAACCATAACACTGCCCACG
>NDGM011149227.1:0-13148 GCA_002564305.1 Octomys mimax | reverse complement strand
TGTGAGCTAAATAAACCTTTCCTTCCTTCATTTTGAGTGTCCAGTATTTGTCCCAGCAACGAGCGAAGAGTAACTAAGACACAGACATAATGAAAATGCAGCACTCCTGGCTTTGAGGGAGGAAGGGGCTACCAACAAAGGCATAGGGTAGCCCCAAGGGGCTGGACAGGGCACTATCTTCCTTCCAGAACCTCCCAAATGTTCATTGCCAGATCTGCTGACAGCTGAATTTAACCCCAGAAGACAGATTTTGAACTTCTGGTTCCTAGGACTGTACAATAACAAATATAGGTCGTCTAAAATCACTGTGTATATCCTAATTTGTTATACCAGCAACTAAAAATAAGCACACCTACTTTTGCCAGGAGGGAGAGTGTTCACACCCGTGGGCCTCTGGCTTTCTGGACGCCTCTTACTGAGCACTGAAGTGTGCTTCTTCTTGAGTTGGCCCCTGTGAAAGATGTGCTAAGGACACACCCCTAAAGGGCCAGAAGTCGCTTGGCTTCACAGTGATTATTATTTTCTTAGCACTTTCTTGACTGAACTTCTCCTGCTCAGATCCTCATGAGATGAGTGCTGAGTGTAAAGGAAACCTAGATCCACTCAGAAAGCCCTGCCTGGAGGACAAGTCTTCAACCTACAGACTGATGCGGGTGCTTTCCATTCACATCAGCCTCTGACCTGAGGCTGGAGCCGATTGGCAGGCGCACGTCACGTCCGGGCTCTTGCTGACCTCTACCTTCACTCAGTCACTTACGCTGCAGTCATGGGCATCCTCTGGGCCCCTCCAGAATCGATTTCCCTCCCTTCCCGGGGTCTCACTGTGAGTCTTCACAGTGTGATTTCAGGGGAGAGAGTCTCTAATGTGCACAGGTCTTCTAGAACCATCCTGTGCTCCCTTCTGCCCTACCTCCTGCAGCAATTTCTTCACTACCACTCAATGTGTCCAGGGGCAGGACTGACTCACTGATCCCTGTCTGCTGGTGGAGGAAACTGGACAGCGAGTTCCTACAGCTTCCTTTTGATCAGCTGCTGCTTATGTGTTGTTCAACTCCCAGCCATAGAGATTGAGTCATTGGTACTTTTTAAGGCTGTGGGTAATCTGGTAGTGTTATAAGTCATCATCCTTATGACCCAGAGACTTGCCACCCTTGGAACATCTGAATGAATGGCTTGGTGCAGTCACAGCTTAAGTTCTTCTTTCCAAGACTCTGTCTCTACACTTAAGAAAACAACTTGCGGTAGGTGTTACTGGGGCAGCATGCTGGCTGCAGAGCTGGCACCATGGCCCGCAGGACGTGTACGAGGGGTGTGGGTACAGTCTGTGGTGTCTGCATAATCTGGCACAGCACTCCCTCTGGTTCAAGCAAAGTCTTGCATTGTGTCAGAACCTAGGCGTTCATATATACACATATGTACATTACTTTTCGTGACCTTTCCTACATTGATACTTTGGAGAGATTTTTAAATATTTTACCACTCTAGAGAGTCCATAAAAAGATTGTGTGGGTCCTGCTCCCTGTCAGATATAACTGATTTCTAATAGGCTGTCCCTCTGGGGCCTGATTCCACCCACAGTGTAGTTCTAATTGTGTACCTTTTCTTCTAATGTGATTCACCATGGCCCGGCAGACAAAGGCAAACCCTTGTCTCGTGGTGCCCCTAGGTAGCTTGTCATAGGTGGTAATGAACAATGTTTCTAGCTTGATTATGAAGCTATCATGGTGTGAATGGACGCTATACCAGAACCCCTCAAATCCTGCCTCTGATCACCAGAAGTATAAGCAAATTCTGAATTCAGAGATGAGGCCTTTAGAAGGTACGCGGATGCTAAGGCCCTGACTTCTTTATTGCATCTATCCATTGATGAGAACACAACTAGATGCATTACTGGAACGTGCTGGAAGCCTAGCAGGGTCTTCATTGGACAGGAGTGGGTCTGAGGAGCATGAGCTTGGATACCAGGCTGGCCTGGACCCTTCCTCAATGGGTCTTTGCTTCTTTCTCTGCTTCCTGGCTGCCATTGCTATGAAGCTTCGTCTGCCATGTGATTCCATTTGAATTCTGTCTCTCCATGAATCTAGAAGCAAAGCAGTGTATGACCATGGCAGGGCCCCTCTGAAACTGAGCTACCATCAGTCTTTTCTCCTCTGACTTGAAGTTTTTCCCAATTGTCTTGCTATAGTGACTGCAAATCTGACCAACATACCAGGTGACTCTCAGCAGGAAAGACCCTGGATGATATGACTGCAGGCCTCCCAGTGCATACAGCATTGTGAAAGGGCCTGGCGTTCCAGGAGGCGGCGCCACCCAGAACAGCGCTGCTGTAGCACCCATGGCCCTCGCACGAGCTGGGCCTCCCCCAGCTTCTTTACTCCAAAGAGACACAAATTACACAGGATTTAGTCTCATTCAAGGAACTCTTTTGCCAAACCATTAGCCAGCCACCAGGAAGCTAGAGGCCTAGAAGGAGGGGTTGGGACACTTTGTGGGGCAGATCGCACTTGTTCCGTGCAGACTGAACTTTGGCAGCATCCTTTCCTGAGGACGCTGCCGGCTCCATCTGTCAGTGGCTCCTTCATCCCCCTCTAGCAAACCCCACTCCGAGCTCTTCGCTGCTGGATACCAACTCTTTCACCTGGTGAGGTCACTTCCTGTGCGCGCCTCTGCCCCATGAAGCTCGGCACCTTCTTTTTTTTTTTTTTTGAACTGGGGATTGAACTCAGGGCCTTGCGCTTGCCAAGGAAGCGCTTATTCTACTGAGCCATCTCCCCGGCCTCTTGGCACATTCTTAACATCTCTATTTCAGTGTCCTTTGCTCATTCCTTAGGACATCTTCCTTCCCAGAATTTTTTTTTTTCCTTTCTGTATTTAGGGAAGGATCTACAGGATGTTCAGGGTCTCACTATGTAAATCAGACTTGTAATGATTCTCCTGTTTACAGTCTCCCAAGAGCTGAGATTACAGAGGCGTGCCACCATGCCCAGTCTTAATCGCTGTCTCAGAGTGCCCCGGGAGCGGGTTCAGTACAGCAGGCCTGGGCATCGAACCCCTGGCTCCTGCATCTGCCTAAGCAGGCGCTTTAATCCACTGAGCTATTTGACAGCCACCCCTGACTTTTGTTTCAGTTTATACTGTACTTTTCCTTTGTGATAGTTACATATTCTTGCTGCAGGCCAAGAGTTGCTCAGTCCCCACCTCCCTCCCTCCCCTTCTCCTCTCTCTGTTCCTCCCTCCTCCTTCCTTCCCTCTCTCCCTTCCTTCCTACCTCCTTCCCTCTCTCTCTTCCCCTCTCTCCCTTCCTCCCTCTCCATCCCTCTCCTACCCTCCCTGTCTCTCTCTCTCTCTCTCTCTCTCTCTCTCTCTCTCTCTTACTGACCCCAAGGATTTCACACTGAGATGTAGCTCAGAACTTTTTCATTTGTCATTTTGAGACAAGGTGTCACTGAGTCACTAAGTTGCCCAGGCTGGACTGGGGTAGAATATGTGATCTTCCTGTCTTGGCCTCTCAGAATACTGCAGTTACAGGCAAGTAGCACTGCACCTAGTTAAAATGCTTTAAATAAAGATCCTCCTGACTTAAGATAGAGCTAACCACTGATAAATTTTTATCATAAATTGAAATTATCAGATGTCAAAAAATGAATCTAACACATGGGACCTAATTGCGTCCAGGCTTTGCAGCACTGGCCGGTAGAGTGCCGGCTGTGCAGCCTGAGACCTTGTGCTCCCTTGAGAAGCTGGGTCTGCGGCTCCTCACTTCCGCTGCCCCTGCAGCATCTCACATTCCATAGCACTAACCCAGGAAGAGATCAAAATTTCCAATTCGAAGTGTGGTTTCTACTGAGTCTATAAATCCCTATTGCCTTTCACTCCTACACAGTCAAAAATCCTAAGTCAAGCTGTCCTCAGGTAGAGACCATCTGCGTAACGGCTCATTTAACCTTTACTGTCCCCTCATGCTGTTGGGACTGTAAGTATTTGGTTAGTTATTATAAAAGGTTACTGGCTAATGCTAGCCCCCTGCTGGAAAGTTAATATCACGTAGAGTGACAGAGTTATCTCAAGCTACCAGAAGACAGAAAGCTTCCCTGGATAAGGGCAGGAATAAAGATCAAAACTGTAATGTTTTGCAGTTTCCTTCCTTTTTAAATGAACCACTCCTGTGGGCAGGGCATGTGTCATACTTGTTTTCATGCCCTTCACGCCCAGCAGCCCCTGAAGCAGTGCAGGGTCCGAGCCGTCTCCTCAGCAGGTGAACTGACGTCCCTATGGAGGGAGAGCCTGCTACCTTTCCATTCTGTGCTCTGATTCTCCCTTGGTTTCCTTCTGTTTTAGTCTTTGTGCTCTGGTTCTGTCTGTCGCTGGCTCCCTCGTCCCTGTGCACATGCTGTCACACACACACACACACACACACACACACACACACACACACTAGCCAGAAACTGACTGGTGATACTCATCTCATTTGGGAGGAAGCGCCTTCCCTCCGTCAGGGCCCCGTGAGGCACAAAGGACCACCAGGGAGACTTGCGGACAAGTGTCACAGTTCCAGCCCAGTGCTGCCCAGAGACAGGGAAGGGATCAAAGTGACCTTAGGACACATGTTCAGGAAGATGTGCAATTACACAAGGAACAAATCCGATGCCTTATTTTATCCATATATGAAACAGCAAGTGACCACACTGAGCACAGGACCTCCCAAGGATCAAGAGCTATTACTAGCTATTCATTAAGTGTCAAAAACTTGTTAGAGATTGTATCAAAACAAAGAATTAGCTAAGGTTTCTAAGAACACCAGCTCTTCCCAGAGAGCAGAGAGCTGAGTTTACAGAGTTGGGGGTGGGGGGTAGTCCTCACAGACAAAGCACACAATGCACTCCCAGCGCGGACACTTTCCTTCATGGTGTCATGGTTTATATATAGCATGTGGCATTCACCATCCAACAAGGACGTTAGCTGTTGCCCCCAGATCCTTTACAGAAAGGAAAATTATTGGGCCACTTCATTTGATGTTCATGAGCCTTGATTTCTTTGTAAAAATGAGGCAGGAGCCGCTCACACTCAGGACAAGAGTCTCAGCAGAAGATGCATGGCTCTGGACTTCGGCGCGATATTCAGGGTTCTCTCATACCCCAAACCACCAATAAAGTTTGCTCTCTCATGGTTTGCTGTATTTCTTGCTGTATCCCCCACTGCTAGGAAAATGCATGCCCAAGGGGCTGTGATGGGCTGAGCTCATGCCTTTCTGACCACAGGCAGGCGGAACTCTAACCCTGACAAAAGCAACAAAGCCGGAGGAACGCTCACGTCAATTTCAGTTTAACCAGGTGTCGCTTTCTTCTGTCAGTTGCCTCCCTGAGACTTCCTTTGCTTAGCCGCAACCTCAGCTTTTCATAACAGCTTCTCCCCAAGCCCCCACAGCAGCTGTGGCGCTGCCAGCCGGGTGAAAGCCTCTTGGATTTAAATGGAATCGAAGGTAAAAACTCCCAGAGGTTGGCAGCCCTGGAGACTCTAAAGCCTCTGGCACTACCACTGTTTAATTCCATTTAATATAAAGGGCTAGTGTCCACATTGTATTGATGGGTTTCAGCCACCTGCTCTTGATTAGCAGTGACAGGTTAACAACAGAGGGTGTGCTCTGGGCATGCGCCTCATCCTAGCACTAGCTGGCCACCAGGAAATCACACTTAAAAGTTCATCTTCACAGAAGGGAAATCAGGAAAGTGCTTTTGAGTCCCTGGGAGACACAGAGCGGACAGAGTTGGGGCTGAGCTGTATGCATAATCAAAGTTGTAGCTTACAGACCTTATGAGGTCATTCTTAGAAATTTTCCAAAGCCCCAAAGCTTTCCAGAGGCCCAGGGGTTCAGCTGGAATCCCTGAAAAAGAGAGCATTAGGACTTGGCTGGTGGGTGGATTTTACACTTACTTTACTGAGAGATATGAGGCTCTAGGAAGGTGGTAGGCAAGCTTTGAGGCCTGCAGCACCCATGGCATACTCTACACGCATACCAGTGGCAATGGCACCACTGTATATGCAGAGATGGGCACCGGGGTCACCAGGGCCCAAGGTTCAGGGGATGCGCCGTGTGGCTCACGCATGCCACGAGCACTGAGGTCCCAGCACTGCCTTGCTGATCTCCACAGGGTGCCACAGAACACATTAGCCAGCTCTGGGCCACAGTTAAGGGTTTGCTAATATTCAGAAAAAAATGTACCTTCCAGTTCTGCTGCAGGTCTGTGCCCTGAATGTTTTTTGCTATGCATAACTTTGGGCTTATCTGAGGTCGCCATTTCTAAGCCTTAAATGGATTTCAGAGAGAAATACAACTGAGAAGCTGTAGGGAGCTGGAGTCTGTGTCTCCCCTCACATAGTTCTTGAGAGTTGTAAATAAGATGCAAGGAGGTGGAGGATGTAAAAGTATATTATAAACCGTGAAGCAAGAGATGAATATGAATTCCTACAGTTTTTACTAGGGCATGTAGGTAGTTATGCTGCACTGATTGAAATAAAGCCTAACTTCAAGTGCCCAATCCAAATCATTTCATGGAGTAGGAAGTAAAATGCCATGAAAAGAATGGCAAGGAGCAGATGTCAGTCCCCGCTCCCACCACCGCAAGAGAACACTGGGCAGAGTTTGGAGTGCAAAACAGAGGCGATCCCAGTGCAAACGCCAAGAGAAATGAGTACTGCCTGGGAAGATCCCACCAGAGGAACTCAGAAGTAACACTCGAGGGACCAAGTTACCAAGAAACTTTAAGCAGAGCATGAGCTTTTCTAAAATCATTTCACTTAACTTCACTTTGGAATGCTACATAATGGTGGTGATGTAAATAGGTTCCTTTTTCTCTACTGCTTTCATTCTGTCTTTGTCAGACTACTGCGCATGAGCTTTCCTCTGCACACAGAACCTGGAATAGATATGGCTGCAGGAGACCCCTGGCCAATTCACAGCCAGTCCGTTGAACAAATACGACATTCCATGAACCCTGAGCCCTGCCAGCTCTGAGACATGCCTTGATTCACAGAGCACACGGCAAAACACTGCCAGGCAAACCAAGCATCCCACTGATGCAAAACTTTTAAGTGGAACAATGCACATTTTACATTTGAATGAAAATGAAAATTTTAACATGTTGGGAATAGACTAGCTGTGAGAGCCCACCAGAAGACACTGGTTAATGGCCTGCCTTTACCTCTGGGTGCTTCAAGTGATCCTTCTGCAGTAGCTTTCTCTGTAACTAGGATCAGAGAAGGCGTGTTTAACCCCAATGAGTGTTTTCAATATGAGATAAATTAAAATTGGTCAACATCTACAATGGAGCACACAATGATTGGTTCGATGGTTTTAAAAGAATATTCTCCATACCATGAAGAATATCTGGAAAGAGGGAGAACAGGTAGGGTATATCATGGAATAGGAAGATAGTGTACAGTAATTCAAACAGTAATGACGCTTAGACAAAAGAGTAATGAAGTCTGGTAGAATCAGACACATGTGAGATATGGATGGAAATTGGTAGAATTTTTTGGTAGATGATAGATGCATGTGATTGGTGAAGGAGAAAGAAATGCTACAGGAAAACTCAATTTTTAAAATGTGTTTGTTTGAGCCAAATTTTATAATGCAACTTATGAAAATAAAGAAAATCGGAAGCAGGGCATATTCTGGGTTGCTCTTTTCTGTGCTAGAGACTGACCCAGTGTCTTGCCCACACCAAGCACATAGCTGCACCGAGGTTTCTTCCCATCTCTGCACTTACTTATTTTGGGAGATTACTAGAGAATTTATTCAGAAGATGCACGCTGAACAGCTTTTGCCCTTGGGATTCCACGTTGAGGTGTATCTCCTCCAGTAAGGAATGCAGATAGGCTATCTTGAAATTTGGAGTGTTGAACTCCAAGTCTTGGAATACACAGAACTTTTACATTGAAAGAAATTCTCTGGCACCTGATTGAGCATAAAAGGCAAGTGGCGGTTATACTGTCTTGATTTCAACTCTGCAGAAGAAGATCTAACAAAGGGAGCCATCAATGGAGAAGACCCCACGAAGGAGAAGGAAATAGATGCGGGTTTTCTCTGCTAAAATCCTTCTCCCTGGTTATGTCCTCTGTGTCTGTGGACTCCAAGGCTTCTCCCTGTCTTCAGTAACCCACAAGTGAGCTTCTCTTCAACCCTGGAAGGCCAGGGCAAATCCCACTTCCTCAGGAAATGTACCTGGCCACCCAAGTGCACAACTTGTGTTGCATGTTCTCATTAAACCAGGCACCTGGCACACTTATTCCACGTGTTATGCATCTGTGAAATGATTATTTACCTTTTCATCTGTTAAATTGGAAACCTCTTGCAAGCAGGAAGCAATTTTTTAAAAAAAATCTGCTACCATTTTATCTTATCTTAGAACAGTGTCTTGAAATATTAAATCCTCAATAAATAATGAGAAAGAAGTAAACACATGGGGTTTCATATCCAGTCCCATCTCAAATGTAATTAATTTTCTCTTCACTGATGGCAATTCTTACATCCTTGATTTCTAGAATTGTCCTTGGACGCCCCATGAACACGTGTACTGGAAGAATATAAAATAATTCATAAAAATAATCAGCCTGAAGAAAGACTTTATAGGTTTTTAAATGTCAGTAATAAGAAATATCTATTAAACTCCTCTTCTAATTCTCAGTGGAGTCCTAATGTTCCAAAGATGGGTTCTAAAGTCATGACATGAGACAGGTAAACTGACAATTTCTGTACTGAGTTCGCTTCTGCAGAAAAGTACCACCTACTGGACTACTGAAATTGAACGGGACCCTTTGCAATTTTTCAGAGAACTTTTAAGTCATTGATCTTAGGGAGGTTTTCTTTGAGCAATTTTTTTACTCAGGTGGCTAATCTGTTTTAGTCATCAGATTGGAAAAAAATGGAGAAATTAACAAAAGACGCAGTTTGACATCTATTCGTAGTTCCTGTAAGTCTAACTCCCAGTGTAGCTGATGCATCGTCCCAGGTTTAACCTAAACAGAATCCTTCTGTCTCCTCAGTCACAGCAGCATCTTCCAAATGTGTATTGAAAATGAAGAAGTATGAAATAGTTTTGTGGAACTGAGGAACATTTTCTACATTGGCTCTTTAATAGCTTGCTTCTTAGGTTCTTAGTACAGAGGAAGAACAAGACTTGGAGTGGACAATGGGGGAGAGCAGAAGAGACAGTTGGAGCTGTGGAGAGAGTGCCAGCATGCCAGACGTGAGTGAGCTGGGTTTGTGAGTCGGGCAGAAAAATTTCACACAGACAGCTCATCAGAGTGATTCCTACTGCTGTGCCTCCTTTGCTTCTACCCCAAATTCAGGTTTGATCCCCAGAGTTCAGGAGCTATCTTATGCCATGGGTACCACTTGATCTGTTGTTCATCTTACTTTTGAAGACAAAGAAGGGTGAGACACTGATGAAGATGTGTCTCAAGTGGCAGTGTTCAGAAGAGGGACTTTGTATGTGGCTGGATAAAACGACATGGATTAATGGAACCCTGGTCTGGAGGCCAGGATGTCTGCAGTGTTTGTAAAACAGCCGTGTTGTCATCCATGGCAGCAGTGGTAGAAAACTCCTCATAATAAATTTGCTGCTATTGTGATGGAGGGTGATTACTCCTGACCGTGACTTACACTGTAGAATATTGATTTCCTTGTTCAGAACAGGGCTGGGAAAATAGTTTGCCTGACCCTTTTACATGCATGCCGTGCTCGTGTGGACTCCATCAAATGCCAAGGAGTTGGGGGAAATGTTCCCATTTGGAGAGGAAGCAGCTGTGTGTGCCCAGAACATGAGCAAGAAAACTACCTGTGAGAAGGACAGCACATCAGCTCTTCTCCAGCTGCAGCCATGTGGCTCTCGGGCAGACTAGCTGTCAGTGAATCAAAAGCCTGATTTCTGTAGGCCTGACAGACAAGGAGAAAGCAGTGCTGATTTGATTCTTGGGCTCGGAAAAGGGCCGTGTGCTATGGGCTGGCAGGGATGTTCAGCAACAAGAGCTATTACAAATAAAAGCACAGACATTCTGGGATGTTACCAAAACTAGGGTCACTGGCAGCATTAGGAACATCTGATAGAGTGAGTCTCGGAGCACGTGGTGGCTCAAAGTCGCAGAGTCCGACCGCCTCAGGCCTGACTGCTAAATGCTTCGATTCTCATCCACAGGGGTCTCTGGGTGATTCATAAGAGTGTCCGTTTCCTGCTTATTTTGTTTAAATTGAAACATACTGGGCAAATTATGCCAACTATATTTGAGAAATTCAGGCAGTGTATGAGAAAATCCAGGTGAAAGCTCACAGTTTGAGTCTTTAACACGAGGGCTTTGCAGAAGTTACAGGGAGCATTTTGTGTGTTTGTTCTTGTATGGGATTATTTTTTTCTCCTTTAGTGCCTGCCTGCATTTTTCTTTAAATTCTGAAAGGCCAGCCTAACATCCAGAGGTGTGAGAATCACAGTCTCTTTGATCTGTGTATCACAGCATATAAAACCGGGGCCATGCCTAGTGTGGCTGGAGATGTCTGTTTCCTGTCTCCACAGACCCACACTCTCCATGCCCACTGGTGTTGTCTTGGTAGCAAATGTAGACATTTCTTAGGGGGATAGATTGGAGCTAAGAAAGAATGAGGATGAAGAGCCAAAGAATTTCAGATCTCAAAAGACCTTGGGAAACCAACTTCTCCAAAGTTATTTTACCAATAGGGAAACTAAGACCTGGGAGTGCAGCAGCCAGCCGCTGCTACAGAAATCCGAGCAATACAGTGTGTGTGTTTGCACGAGAATTCACCTTTCGGCTGGCTGCTTCCTGGCTTTCTACACTGCTGTCCCTGTTCTTCAGGAAAGTGGAAGGAAACCTGCAACTGACTTTACCACATGCTACCCTCAGGACACAACACCCGATTGTGTCCACAGGGGCCTGCGAGTGACCAGTGAGGAGAAGGCAGGGCTTTGCCTGTGCTCCTCAGCATCTCATGTTAGCAGTCAGAGGCCACGATGCATGTAGACAGTGACTGCCTCCTACCTATGGACTTGGTGGTGAGCCCTAACTCTCGGGAGCATCCTTTCTGCTTTACTGCTCACTTGAATTTCTCTAGCTTGTTGGATGGCAAGAACAGCTCCTAGAGAAATCATTATGTACTTAGCAGAGGGCAGCCATTGCTGTGTTCTTACTTTCTCTACTTTTTTCGAGTGGAGGCAATGGATGAGAACTGTGAACACCAGCGGAGGCTTGAGTTGTTGGTGCCGTGAAGGATTTTGTTCCTTCCCATCTTAGTCCTTCATCGTTCTAACCCGAGGACCTCTCCTCACCCTTGTGTGTGCTGCCTGGCCCACACTTTTCTTCCCTGGTACTGCTGTCTCTCTCCATGGCTCATGCAATGCAATAGGGACAGCTTCGCATGTTCTTCTCATTTTTCCAAGAATTCAAGGCGAGGCTCAGTCTAGACTGAGACACAAATGTGTGGTAGGGAACTAGCTTTCTGGAGAAGGTACCAGCCTCATGAATCCTCCCATCCCTGACTCAGTCTCAGTTTTGTCCTTGCCTCTCCTATTTGTGGCCCTTCACGGAGCTCTGGCAAGAAAAGCTGAGTTGAGGGGGGCAGGATGAAAATGTGAAGAGGACTCAGTAAACTAAAAGCTGAACCATCAATGAAGAAACATTTCAAATGTAACCAAGCAAACGTTTCTGTGCCCTTAGGCACAATACTCCTCAGGGTGATGAGAAGTCATCACTGACAGCCTTATCTGAAGACCCCTCTCTCCACTCCAGTTTTCTGCTGTTGGAAAGAACAAGTATGTCATAACAGGCGTCATCTGTTTTAAAGAAGTAAGCAGTTAAGTAATTACAGTAAACAACACACACACACACACACACACACACACACACACACACACACACAGTATGGAGAAAAAAAATCTCCAGTAGAGAATCACCCCTAGTCCCAGTATCTTTTGCTTCCCAGATTTCAGGATGTGCTCCAGTACATTATTACTTGTTTTCCCTGCGTCACAGAGGGCAGCTTGGGACCAACATCATTTCCTGTTGCCAAAGAAGCCACCATCATTTATTAAGCAGGGCTGCCTTCCAAGCACAGCAGTGTGTCTCTCAAGTTCCCCTGAACGAGTCATCGCAACTATCTGTGGAAATGGCAGCTTCGACCATGCGTTTTTTCCCTCTGTGGAGCCAGCTTGGAAACAAAGACATTGGTTGTAGAATTTGCAAGATTTGTACCTTCAGTTTTCATGGATCCAAAGGACTGCTTTTTCAAAGTTTTCTCGTAGTAACTTATAAAACCTGGAATCACATAATCATTGAATTTTAAAGCTAGATAGAACATTAGCAAGCGTCTATCATGATGTCTTACATAAATGATAAGAGAAGGGACCTGACTAACTAGGGATGCATCTGGATGAGAGCCTAGCTCTGTGGATTAACAGCTCAGTTCTGTATCCTAAAGACAGCACTGATGCTCAGAAATTCCCAAATCAGATTCACTGGAAACAAGGCAAGTACCTTGTAAATTAGTAAATTTTAATAATTAGTTGCATGGCTAGAGAAAACCATTGTAAAATATTAACAATGTGCCAAATATAGGGATAAACTCATCTTCATTTACTATCTTCCAAAAGCAGTTATCAGAATATTGAGGGACTTACATGAGAATAAAAAATCTACATTCAGAAACTAAAGCCCAACCAAGTCACTTGCATAAAGAATCATCTCCCCCCATCCCCGCGAAGACTAAGACATAAGTTGCAAAGACCAATCTTAACTTGAGCTCAGGATTTAGGGAGTCTTTGCTACAAACAGTTTTGCTGCTCTGAGCTCAGGCCATGGACATTGTGAGCAACCCAGGGAGTCGTGAGAAACAGAAATGCCGAGGACACGAGAGCTGTCACGCATGAATCAGGGGGCTATTAATTTGCATTTATTGCCTTGGGGGTGGATAGAGCTGGATGCTCATGGAAATCCTGTTGGCATTAAGAACTCAGAGAGGTAAGGACTGAAGCTTTCGCCTGGCTTGAATGAGTTGTTATACAATGGTAAAAGCAACAGTACTGCAAGATCAAGTCCAGCGAGCAAGGTCTGAGCAAATTAGATCTGGGATTCAGTTGAAAGTTTTT
>NDGM011149226.1:0-12373 GCA_002564305.1 Octomys mimax | reverse complement strand
ATCAGTTTTGAAACTGTCTCATTGCTATTTGTTTCTCAATAAAATTATTTTTTAAAAAAGAATAGAATCACATCATTTTACTCTGATGATCTAAAATGCAGTTTGTCTTCCAATGGATAGCATTAAAATAATAAAAATGCGTTCCTATGTAGCATTAAAATGTTATAAATACATTCTTCATTCAAAGACACTTAACTCCCTGGTGTGGTAGTGCATACCTGTAATCCCAGCACTGGGAGACTGAGGCAGAAGGATTGACCTAAATTCAAGGCCAGCCTGTGCTACATAGTGAGTTAAAAATCTGAAATCAAATAAGACACTAGATGTGCAATGTTTTTTAAAAATTAACAAATTAGATAGTCCTGCAATAAAATCATAATGCTTGAAAGCAAGTTCATATAAATAACCTAATGATACATCTCAAGGTCTTAGAAAAAGAAGAATGATCCAAAGCTATTATGAGGAAGGATATTATAAAGGTCAGAGCAGAAAGTAAGGAATATAAGACTAAAAAAATACAAAAAATGAATCAAAGGGTTGGTTCTTTGAAAGATTAAACAAAATAAACCAACCCTTAGTGATTCTTACCAAAATAAAGAAAATCATGCAATTAGAAATGAAAAATGACGGGGAACACCCGCTCAGGCCCCCCCTTTCTGTCCTTTCGGACAGGAGCTTTCTTTCCCTCAATAAATATATTCTGCTCATAAAGAAAGAAAAAAAATGAAAAATGAAGTCAGCCTGATAGCTCAGCAGACTAAAGCGCCTGCTTAGGCAGAGTGCAGGGTCCAGGGTTCAATACCCGCCCAGGTTGGTGATTGAGACTGGGTGTGGTGGCACTCACGTGTAATCCCAGCACTTGGGAGGCTAAAACCAGAAGAATCAGTACGAGTATGATCTATGTAGTGAGACCCTATAGACCCTGTCCTAAGTACAGGAAAAAAAAAAAAAATGTAAAATGTAAAATCAGACCAGATTCTGCCAGTATCCTGAAGATCATCAGTAGCTACATTGTGAACCTGTACTTGTAATGAAATAGAAAACTCACAATAAGTAGATAAGTTTCTAGATACATGTGAACTACCAAAGCTGAACCAAGCAAATACAAAATTCCTTAACAATCCAATACCAGTCAGTGAAGTTTAGAAAGTAATTTAGAAAAGCTACCAGCTGTCAGCTCAAGTCCTGATGGATTCACTGCCCAATTCTGCAAAGAACTTCAGAAGAGATCTAATACCAGTACTCCTCAAAGTCATTATAAAACTGAAAGGGAAGCAATGAAAGCAAGGATTAGCCTGATTCTAAAACCAGTGAAGTACCCTACCAAAAAAGAGAGCTATAGGCCAATCTGTTTAATGAGCATAGACATAAAACCCCTCAATAAGATACTGGCAGATGGAATGCAGTACTTTATCAAATAGATGGTACATCTTGACCAAGTAGCTAAATATTGCATCGTTTCTCTTATATGAGAAACGCAGTGTACAGACAACGTACAGAATAAAGACAACAGGGAAAAAGAGAAAACAAAGTTGCTGTAGTCCAGCCATGGATAAATGTATCTAAAAGTGTACTTTGATTTAGTGTAACTGTCTTAGGTGTTTTATTTGTTTGGTTTATTAGTCTGATGGTTAAACTATATGATAAATGACTAAAAGGACTTATAAGATAAATAAATCAGATACTGACAAATAAAAGCAGGAGTAGAGGGGGAAGGGAAAACAATTGAAAAATAAAGTGAAATAAAATACAATAAGAAAAATTGTTTTCCCCCCCAAAAAAAATTTAAAATTAATGAATGCTTCAAATATTCAGTACTTGATTGCAAGACTAATTACTGTTGATAATATTTCTTAAGTAACATCTTCATGATTTTTACTTCAAGTTATTTTTAGTCTTTGTTAGATCACTCTCCCTTGATTCAGGGAGCATGAAAATACAGCGCTCCAAGATCCAGACCGTGTCAGGAGATGGTTTATTTTCCACACCCATTTTAATGGTTTTCAAATGAAAGCAAATTACAAAGGGAAATTGAAACCATAACCACTTCTGTAACACTTTATTCTTTGGGGTACCTCAACTAAAAGGAATGCACAACAACAAAAACATTTAAGCTTCAAGTTATATGAGTCATCAGACAATATTTGTATAATTTCAAAACATTTATAAGCTAAATTGAACTGGTATAATTTGTGAGCAATGTTCTGACCTCTTGCATTTCCAGGGCTTACGTGGCTCCGTAGCTCAGAGGCATTTTTTACATGGATGGTGCTACTTTGATTTTGTGACCTCTCAAGCCCATTTTGTGCCACACCAAGCATAATCACACTCTATTCAAAAGACAGAGTAAAGATAGAATTACAAGTGAATGAAGACACAAAGGCATTCTATGGCAAAACAGCCAAATTAGGAGGCATTTACTCCAAAATACTGTGGTTTTGTCCTGACTTTAGCAGTGTATATAATAAAATTGGAAAGATACAGAGAAGATCAGTATAGCTCCTGTGCAAAATACTGTGGTTTCCTAGACAGGTCTTAACCAAACTGATATTGGTAAGAGCTTTACTGTTAAAATCGAAACAGCAAAAACTCCTTTGACTCTCCTAAAGACACTTAACCTGATCCTGCCATCTCTTCTCTAATTGTTCTGGCTAGTTTCAAGGACTACATTGAATAAGAGTGGAGACGGTGAACATCCTTATCTTGTTCTGATTTTAGAGAGAAAGCTTTCAAATTTTGTCTGTTTAGTATGATATTGACTATTGGCTTATCATAGATGGCTTTTATCAATTGAGATAAGGCCATCCATTCCACTTTACTGCAGATTTTTTTATCATGGATGGGTGCTGGACTTCATCAAAAGCTTTTTCCGCTTCTATTGCAATGATCATGTGATTTTTATTCTTTTTCTGTTAATATGGTGTATTATGTTTATTGATTTATTTATGTTGAACCATTGTAGCATACCTGGGAGGAATCCACTTGGTCATGATGTATTATCCTCTTTATGATTTGCTGCATTCTGTTTGTCAGCATATTTTTGAAGATTTTTTGGGGTCTATGTTCACTAAGGAGATTGGCCTCTAATTCTGTTTCTTAGTTGGGTCCTTCTCAGGTTTTGAAATCAAGGTAATGCTTTCTCCCAGGAATGAATTTAGGAGTACTATTTCCCTTTCAACATCATTAAACTATTAATGGTGTTAAAATTTTTGTCGAATTCATCAGGAAATCTGTCAGGGCCTGGGCTTTTCTTTGTTGGTTGGCTTTTAATTACATTTTCAATGTCATGCTTGACATTGGTTTATTTATGATTTATATATCTTCTTGATTCAGCTTTGGTAATTCATATGTATCTTAAGAATCTGTCCATTTCTTCTGCATTTTCCATCTTATTAGAGTACAAGTTTTCAGCATTTGTATAGATGATCATCTAGATGTCTGCAGGATCTGTTGAGATTCATCCTTTTCATTCCTAATTGCTGGATTTGATTGTTTTCTTTCTTTTCTATTTCTTTTTATAAGATTAGCTAAGCATTTGCTAATTTTATTTAATCTTTCAAAGAACCAACTCTTTGATTCATTGGTTCTTTTTTTTTTTTAGTCTCCAATGTGTTAATTTCTGCTGTAATTTCCTTCCTCATATGAACTTTTGGCTTAGCCTGCTCTCCTTTTTCTAAAATTTTAAGATTATCACTAAGTTGTTTATTTGCACTTGTTTTGTTTTCCTGATATGGGTATTCGCTGCTATAAATTTGCCTCTTAGGACTGCTTTCATTTTGTCTCATATGTTGCAGTATGTTGTATTCTCATCATCATTTAATTTTAGAAACTGTGTACTTTTTTTTAAATTTCATCTTTGTCTCATTGGTTGTTCATGAAGGTACTACTTAGTTTACATGTGTTTAAGAAGTTCTTGTGGTTTCTTTTGCCATTGATTTCAGGGTCCTTGCACTATGGTCTGATAATCTGCATGGGATAATTTCCGTTCTTTTGAATTTACTTAAGCATGTTTTATAATCTAGTATGTGATCCATTTGGGAAGCAACCTATGTACACCTGAGAAGAATGTGTATTCACATATTCTGGGTTGGAATGCTCTGTAGACACATGCTAAGTGCATTTGTTCAAAAATTTGGTTTAGCTCTAATATTTCATTCTTGATTATTTTTTTTTTTTGGTCTGGTTGATCTGTCCTTTTGTTACAGTGGGGCATGGAGATGTCCCAATACAATTGTATTAGTGTTTATTTGGTGTTTTATGGCTGTTCATATTTGTTGCATATAGTTGGATGCACTGGGTTTTGTTGCATATACATTTATGATTGTTATCTCTTTTTCTTGGATTATTCCCTTTACAAAGATGTAGTGACCTTCTTTAACTGTATCAATGAGTCTTGGCTTGATATTTGTTTTGTTTGCAAATAGAATGGCCTCCCCTGCCTTTTTCTGGGTTCCTGTCACATAGAGTATTTTTTTTCATCCATCATCTTTCAGTCTGTGAATTTCTGGTTGTATTAAATGTATTTCTTGTATGCAGCAAATTATTGGGTCTTAATTCTTGATCCATTCCTCCAGTCTGTATTTTTGACTGTAAATCAAGACCATTAACATTGATGGTTATAATTCCTATGTGCTAGGGGCCGGGGAGATGGCTCAGTAGAATAAGCACTTCTCTGGCAAGTGCAAGGGCCTGAGTTCAGTCCCCAGTTGGTGGGTGGGGGGATTACTATGCGTTGAGGTTTCCTTGTCATGTTACTTTCCTGTTTTATGTTTCCTTGTTGCATCCCTTTCTTCTCCCTCTCCCTCTGTTTAATTGTTTTTCTTGCCTGGTTGAGTCCTTCTGTTGGGTTTCATGGGGTTGTAGTCCTTTTTATCTCTTTCTAGAATGTCCTCCAAATCATTTTGGCATGCTCATTTCATGGTCATAAATTTCCTCAGATGTTCTTTGTCATGGAAGTATCTTACTTCTCTATCAGTTTTGAAAGGGAGTTTTGCAGAGTAATTCAATCTGAGTTGAAGGTTGTTTTCCTTTAGAACTTGAAATACTTCACTTCAGGCTCTCCTTGACTTAAAGATTTGTGCTGAGAGGTCAGCTGTGCATCTGGTGAACTTGCCAGTATAGCTGATTTGTTTCTTTTCCTTGTGTTATGGTTTGTGTCTGGGTGTCCCCCTAAAGCCTTAAGCAGTCTTGGAGCAGCTTCTGGAGTTTGTGATTGATTATTGTGGGTGTGGATATTGCACCTGCCCTGGGGCAGGTAATCTGCATTACAATGTAAGGTGGGAAGAGAAGCCAGCTGCTTGAGCTGCTGCTACTCCTCTTTTGTGCTCTGCTCTTTGCCACCACCATGAAAGGTTGCCCTCTGCCATGTGCTGCTCTGCCTTGGAACTGGCAAATATGGACTGAAACCTCCAGTAAATGTGAGCTAAATAAACCTTTCCTTCTTCATTTGACTGTCAGGTATTTTGTCCTAGCAATAAGAGAAGAGTAACTAAGACACCCTAATAGCCTTTAAGATTTTATTCTTGTGTTGAATTTCTGGAATCTTTACTATGATATGCCTGGTATAGTTTTCTTTTTCTTTTTCTTTTTTTTAATAATGGCTAATTGAAGTTTTATATTGCTCGTTTATCTGTATGTTTAATTATTTTTCTCTACTAGAGAAATTTTCTGTCATGATGCCTAGGACGTGCCTCCCCCCGCCCAGGGTCTCACTACACAGCTCAGACTTGGTAGTAATCTTCCTGTTTTCTACCTTCCTAGTGCTGGGATTACAGGCATGGCCACCACAACCAGACTCAGCATGCCTGGGGGGTGGGGCTGGCGTGGCATGCAGTACCAGGGATAAGGGCAGCAGAGATTGAGATTGTAGACTTTTTTATTTAATTAGTACAGGATCTATAGGGTCTCAATATGCAGATCAGACTCGTGGAAGTGATCCTCTTGTTTTCTACATCCCTAGTGCTGGGATTACCATGCCCATTCTCAGGCACCAGTGCACCTCTGGGGTGGGGCTGGCATGACTTGTGGTGCCAGGGATCAAACCCTGGTCCCTACGCTCTGCCTAAGCAGGGACTTTAGTCTGCTGAGCTATCTGGCTGACCTGTTTTTGTTTTTTTTTTTAAATATCATTTGTGCTATCTCCTGCTTTTTCATCAACTTAAATCAATTTTAGTTATTCTTTGCCTCATTTAGCAGTAGCTAGATGTACTGATTTCTGATAGACCCTTATTGTTTTAAAAAATCTTCTTTTTATGATTGCTAACCATGAATGTCTTTTCTATATCTGAGATCCTGTCCTCACATTGGCTTAATCTGCTGTGGATACTCCCAGTGGAATTTTTATTCTCCTGGACATCTGCTCAAATCGGCCTTATGGTTTTCATTTCTCCCCTATGCTGAGCATTCATGGCTTCCATAATCTTTTTAAGATCCTCTATTTTCTTTTCTGTATCTGCTCTAGTGTCACTAAGCATGGTTTTCACTGTGAACACCATCTCTGCAGTTATTTCTGATTTGATTTTTTTGAGAAATTATTTCTGATTTGACTTTTTTCTAGAGTGTTATTCAGGCCTAGCTGTTGGGGTTTTGAGTCTGTTGCAAGATCCTTCAATTTTTGGGGGATGAGGAGTTGCTGCCTGTTTGGCCTAGCCTCTGGTGTTTTGGCTTTGCACCATAGTATTTCCTATAACCTTTATTCAGTCTCAGTCTTGGAGTACTAGGAAGAATATCTGTTTAGAACAGTTATGTCACTTTTGTCTGTGGTTGTACTATCAGCAGTAGCAATAACAAAACACAACCTAAAATATGACAAACTGAGCTAACCATTATTTGCCAGCATTATTGATATGAACTGGATTTGTCATTATATAACAATATCTAAACAAACTAGGAAATTGTGTATAGTATACAAGTCTTTAATATGTCAGTTTTGACCTCAGGTGTTAAAATTTAAAATGAGTTAGAGAGAAAATAGAAAAGTGAAAGAAGAGGAGGAAGAGATCAGAATTAAGGCTGGAGGACAAAAGTGGATCATTCTTAACTTCCAGAAACTAGCACAGAAGACTAGAGGGAAAGAGAGAACGAAGAGGTGAAAAGAAGAACCACACCCACAGCCCAAAGAAGCTGTAAACCACATTCACACTCATATGAAGATCACACAATGAAGGTGAAAATAAATAAACAAAACCACAACTAAGCATTCAATCAAAGAATAGCAAAGAAAAAATGGTTGGGGGGGAGATAGAAGAAAAATGTCCACTTCCAAGTTTGTCTGTGCTGTCACTGGTAGACAACATGTGGAGACAGAGTCCTGATCCGTATTGATTTATCCCAGTGAGCCAGCAGTAGGCGTTTGGTGAGGTAGTGGGTAATCTCAGCGAGCTTGCCCCTTCTTGCCAAGACCTGACTAATTCAGCCCGCAGATGTGTATTATTAATGTTTGTGTCAAATTCAAAGTGGCATTTTTTGTATACAACTGAAACATCTGTTATTGTAGATTAAAATACCACTCCCCTTTAATGTGCTGATTGGAGAATATTCACTACATAATTGAGCTGTGCTGAGTGTTTATTTCAACTACTTTAATTGCCAGCATTACAGTTGATTTAATTCAATTATTTTGAGTTTTAAGAGACATGAACTTCTTTCAACGTATTTGTGGATGAATTCTTACAATTATAATTTAAGAAATACAAATGAATTGCCAATTGAATTCATTTGCAAAAATGAATATATATATATATGTATATATATTATATGTTTTTCCTACTCAAACCCACTTATTAAATAAATTATGGACATCAGTATAGATGTCTGTATACACATAGAACACAAATAAGCAACTTTAACATTTAACAATAATCAAGGAAAAAAGAAAGGACCATTGAATGGTTGGGCTTTGAAGCATTTCTTAAAGAAACAAAAAAAAAAGGAAACACTGTACAAATAATGTTTGAAAAAATTCTTTTATGGATGGAAGCAATTGTTGAGATTTTTGCAAACACTTACAAAATACACAGGAAAGAATGTGTTTCCAGGAAAATCATTAGATGAGCCACTGGGACTACATTTCAGACAGTTGAGTTGTTCCTTATTTCTGTTTCCTTTTTAGTAATAATCTGTGGGCAGTGTCCATGTTTACTCCATAGTTAAGTGCTGAATATGGCTTACAAGACATTATTTACCGGATATGGCTTAAAAGATTATTAATCTTACTATAGAATGGTACATGTTGCTGCTATCTAAGAATACAATTAATACCACAACGAATTCTAAAACACATTCTACTGGTCTCTTGAAATACTTCATTCTACTCTTGAATATTTAAAAAAGGCACATTTGAAGAATTATTTTATGTGATTTCAACAAGCTTACATCTTTTAATATAAGATATAATGAAAATATGGTGAATGTTATGATAAAAACCATATTGACATTAATCATCCTCAGGTAGCTTATAATTTGAAATATAACAGCTTCACCGCATACCCCTAAAATAAGCTACCTGGACATGTTTTATGGTTGAGTTAAAAATATCACTCCCCAAAAGACTAATTGTGTGGAAATACTGGTTGCTGATGGTTTTCAGGAAATTGATTGTATTGTGAAAGTTCTAATTTCATAATATGATGATGTTAATGAAAGATAATGGGCACAGAGGGTAAGACCTGGCGGAAGGAAGTGCATCATGGGACGAAACCTTGGGATGTTGCGCTGTTTCCCTGCTGCCATGAGATGAGCGGTTATCATTGGCCACACCTTCTGCAGTGATAGTTCTGCTTTCCAATGACTTAAAAGCAAGTGGAGCCAGCTGACTGTGGAATGAATAAAGGCAGAGTGGGCTAATCCTACACTTGGGATGCTGAGACAGGAGGATTGCTGTGAGTTCAAGGCCAGCCTGGGCTATCTAATAAATGCAAAGTCAGCCTGAACTACACAGCAAGTGCTTACCCAAAAAGGAAAAAGAAAAAAAGACTTCAAGAGCCAAGAATAAACTCTCCTCCTTTAAATTGTTTACATCAGGTATTTGTCTCAGTGACAAGAAACTGACTAACACAGCATGCCACTTACAGTATTACAGATGTTCTTTGTTCTCCAAATGTATCTGTAGGTTGGCAGATAAGAAGTCGCAAAACCAGGGTGGCAGCCAACTAAAGAAAACCAGGGGAGCTGAATCCCATGAAGGGGTGCACGGTGCCAACAAGTTAAAGAATGACACTTAGAACAAAATAGAAACCTTTCACGTAAGAGTAATGATTTCCCGCAGGAAGATTGATGCACCTTAAATCCATGATAATAAATGAAATGTATTCGACATAGACAGACAAGCTGGGATAGCACCCAAAGTATCAAACAGCAAAATAAAAAATAGACAATGGGAAAGAGGGATATGGACCTCTTGCACATGGGAAGAGGACCAAAAGATGTTGAGACAGAATGGGGGATGTAAAATGTGTCCTGCCTGTGTACCAGCTACCTATAATGACCATACTCACTGAGTAGCACAAACATGTGCTTTTTTAAAGTTTAACGACTTCCTAAAAGTTCATAGAATACACAACACTCCATTCATGAGTAAAATTATACAAAGGCAATAAGTAGACAGTAGAAGTAAAAACATTTTAAGAAAAATGTAATTTTATTTGTTTATATACTTACAAATTTATGAATCAAATCAGGTTCAGTAATAGCAGGAATAAAATTAGGATTCAACCTTATATCACAGTCAACATTTATGTTCTTTTTTGTTGTTCTTAAATAAATTATCCAAAAATATCCAATGTAGAAGTAAAACAAATAAATATTCTCTCACAGTTCCTGTGGATTGGGAATCTGGACACAGCTTTTCTGAGTGTATATGGGTTTGAGCACCTTACAGGCTGCAGTTAAGATTTGTGCTGTAGGGCAGCAGTCAGCTCAGCAGTCAACTGGAGGAATATCCACTTCCATCCTGTGTGCGTGGACATAGGCGGGAGGCCTCTAATCCCTGCTGGTTATTGGCTGAAGATACAGGACTAGGCTCTGGCACAAAATGGCAGAGTTAGGGATAAAACAAAGAGAGAAAAGCCACAGACCTTTTATAAACCCATCTTAGAAGTAACATCCTGTCATCTTTGCGATATTCTAGTATTAGAATGAAAAAAGAATTCGTAGCTCTAACCTCTAATCATGATGTATACCTAAAATATTTTAAGGACTCAAGGATCATTGGCAGCTTGTCTCAAGTTCCAGAAACTTCTCATTAATCTTAAAACCCAGAACTTTTATGTAATAAAAATTTTTAACTGTTACATAAGAATTGCACATATGGGGTATCATTGAATGTTTTAGTGCATTTGTACATATATTGTGCAATATCTAAGTCATATTAAATATATATATCTGATATATATCATGTATCAGAAAAATATGTCTTTATGATGAAAGCACTTAAACTCCTTTCTTATAGATTAAGGTGTACAGCACATTATTATCTTTAGTTACCCTGTTGTACAGTTTACAGTACACTCCAGAACTTCTTATTTAACTGTAACTTTGAACACATTGATCAGTGTTACTGTAATCTTCTTGCTACTCTCTCTAGCCTGGTAACCATTATTCTACTCTCTACTTCTGTGAGTTGAACTTTTTAAAATTTTGTATGTGAGTGAGATAGTACTGTGCTTATCTTTCTGTGCCTGGTATGTTTCTTATGACCTCTAGTTCATCCCATATGGCTCTAAATGACAGGATTTATTTTTTCATTGTGAATATATTCCATTGTGCGTGTATAACATTTATTCATCAACTGATAAATGTTTAGGTTGTTTCCATTTCTTTGCCATTCTGACTAGTGCTGCAATGAACAAAGGAGTACAAACATCTTTGACAGATTGATTTCGTTTCCTTTGTTGTATATATGTACAGTAGAAGAATTACTGGGGCCGGGGAGATGGCTCAGTAGGATAAGTGCTTGATTGGCGAATGCAAGGATCTGAGTTCAATCCCCGGTTCCACCAANAAAAAAAAAAAAAAAAAAAAAAAAATTACTGAGTTGTAAGGAGGTTCTATTTTCAATTTTTTTAGTCTTTATTTATTTGGTACAAGGTCTCACTACACAGCTTAGACTTGTACTTATCATTCTGTCTCAGCCACTCCAGCACTGGGATTACAGGTGTGTGCCACCATACCCAGTTTTGGTGGCCAGCTTGGTGTGGAGCTGGCATTTCATGCAATACCAGGGATCAAACTCGGGTCCTTGTATTTGTAGGCAGGTGCTTAGACCGCGGAGCTATCTCCCCAGCTGTTATTTTCAATTTTTTAAAGACGTTCCATACTGTTTCTCATAACAGCTTTACTACAAACATTTTCATCTTTCCTACAAACGTTGTGCAAGAGTTTCCTTTTCTTCACATCCTCTCCAGCACTTGTTGTTGTTGTTGTTATTGTTATTATTATTATTATTATTTGAGCAGGGTACCAGGAATTGAACCTAGGACCTCACGTTTGCGGGGCAAGCTCTGCACTACAGAGATAAATCCCTGGCCACACTTGTTATTGTTAGTCTTTTTTTTTTTGGTATTAACCGATATTACTGGAGTGAGGTGATTTCTTAATGTAGTTTTTTAATTTCCCTGATTATTAATGTTGAGGATTATTTCAGATGCCTGTTGGTAGTTTTCCTATCTTCTTTTGAGAAATGTCTGTTTAAGTCTATTTGCCTGTTTTTAATTAGGTTGTTTTGCTATTGATTTTGGAGGGTTTCTTACGTATTCTAGATGTCAACCTGTTGTCAGATGCATAGTTTATAAATATTTTGCTGTAGATTTGTCTCTTCAGTTTGTTGATGCTTTCCTGTGTAGAAACTTTCAGTTTGATGTAGTCGCATTTGTCTGTTTTCTTGGTTTTGTACCATCTAGCTCCATCTATGGAATCAAGAGATGTGTTAATTGCCACCTACACATTGAACAGACAGTAGATGTTTCTCTTTAAAGTGAGGACAGAATGAAAAGCTCAAGAAGTCATTGCTCATAGAAATTCTGCTACTGAATATTGGAGAAGTTCTTGATCTCACATCTAAAGACCTGAAAATGGTTCTCTGTGGTACTAAGCTGTGTCTGAGTCATCTTTCTTTTCTCTTGAACAGCAGCATATGTTGGCAGCTGATTGGTATGTGTATTTGTGTTTATATAGCCTGTATGGAAGGCAGAGACAGATAGACAGACATCAAGTATTATACTTACATTATTGAATGTTTTTCATCATTGTGAATGAGTATCTCAGTTTTTTTTCTGAATTTTCTCCAATAAACATTTTTGGCTGGCTGGCTGGCTGGCTCGCTCTCTCTCTCTTTCTCTCTCTCTCTGTCTCTGTCTCTCTCTCTGTCTCTCTGTCT
>NDGM011149200.1:0-10614 GCA_002564305.1 Octomys mimax | reverse complement strand
GAAGCACAACAAGAAGGGCTTCAAGAAGATGCAAGCAAACAATGCCAAGGCCATGAATGCATGTGACAAGGCTATCAAGGCACTTGTCAAGCCCAAGGAGATCAAGCCCAAGATCATCCCCAAGGGAGTAAACTGCAGGCTTGCTTGATTTGCCTACATTGCTCACCCCAAGCTTGGGAAGCATATCCATGCCTGCATTGCCAAGGGTCACAGGCCTTGCCGGCCAAAGGCCCATGCTCCAGCCAAGACCCAGGGTCCAGCTTCTGCTCCAGCCCTGGCTCTCAAAGGTGCTGGCCACTGTGAAGGCTCTACAGTAAAAGCCTCTTATCTGCTGATATAAAAACAGAATGACTAGTGTGACCCCTGGGGTGCTATTTGTTGAGGGCTGGTGTCTTCCTGTGCTATTTGTACAAATAAACCTGAGGCAGGAAAAAAAAATATGTTGGAAGTGTGCACATCAGAAGCGATCAACGTGAGGGCAGAATATTAGAATCAGAAGATAGGGATGCTTTCATAGACCAATTCCTTACAGATACCTTAAAAACAGTCAGAAAACATGAAAATGGATCTAATGTTTGCTAGATGAGGCAAGGAAGATTAATCTAGGAATGGTTGAAATAAGTTAAAATCAGAAGGTGGTAAAAAGGACATAAGAACTGTCTTAGATATAAGCAGAAAATTTTCCAAATATAAGGGAGTAATTAAACCTATGGATAAGGGAGAACCTCTCAGTTGCTCAAAAGAGAACCTCTCCACATTACTTCATAGTCAAAATCCTTTAAGTCAACACAGCAAAAGAATCTTAAAAACTATTAGAGAAAAATAATGAATCCATTACAAAAGTAAACCCATTAGAATTAGAGCAGACTTCTCAACACAAACCTTAAAGACCAATACAACTTGAAGTTCAGTGTTTCAACCTCTAAAAGATAACAACTTGCAAACCAGTCTTATATATCCTGTAAAAATTTCCTTCAGAATTTTTTGAGAAATAAGATATTTCCATGAGAAAGAATATGTCAAGAAATTCACAACTACCAAACCAGTACTATGAAAAAATTCTTAAGGATATCCTAGAAAGAAGCAATGAAGCCAAAGATGAAAAGAAAACCTAATAAAATGAATGTATCAGAAAGAGTGAGCAGATGTACAGTAAAAGAGAAGGAGGAGGAGGAGGAAAGAAGTAAGAGTAGGAAAGAACAAGAGAGAGACAGAGACAGAGACGGAGACAGAGAGAGAGGCAGAGAGAGAGAGACAGAAACAGAGAAGGGCAGAAAGACATTCAGACAGAGAAACAGAGATAGAGACATAGATACAGAGAATGAGACAGAAAGAGAGACAGATGGGAAAAAAAAGACAGAAAAAATAAGCAACAGGAAAATAATACAAAGGTATTGACAAGGGATAAATCAATACCTCTTCAGCCATGCCCAGTATGAAATCTCAATGTGAATGGTTCAAATTCCTAATAAAAAATCTCAGATTGGCAGAATGGTTCAAGAAACAAAATCCATTGATAAACTGTACATAAGAACATTTAACTGATGAATAACTTCATAGATTAAAAAACAAAGGATGCAAGCAAGATTCCATGTGACAGGAACCTGGAGAAAAGGAGAAGTAGCTGTCCTAATTTTAGCACAGCTAATTTTAAGCCAGAACTAGTTAGAACAGGCAAAGAATGTCACTAGATATTAGTTAAAGGAGCAATTCAATGGGAAGAGATAACAGTTATAAACATACACGCACCATACCCTGATGTGCCCAAATTCACATAACAAACACTTCAAAACATAAGAGAAATAAGATAAATATTGACATCATTATAATGAAGAATCTCAATTCTGTACTTTCACAAATAGACAAACCAATTAGATATAAAATTTTAAAAATCAGAATTGAATCAAACATGTGAACAAATGGATTTAATAGGTACCTACAGAATGTTCTACCTAGCCACAAAGAAATGAAATCCTCACAGCAGCACACAGGACTTTCTGCAAAATAGACCATATGCTCCTGCATCAAACATGGTTAAGTGAGTCCAAAAGAAAAAAAATTCCCATGCATGTTATTAGCTCATAATATACTGAAAATAGAAATTAATTGCAAAAGAACCACAGATGTATGCTAAAACATGGAGTTTTAAAATTTTGTTCTTGCATACGAAATGAGTGAAGGAAAACAATCAAAGAAAAGTTAGTTCCTAGAATCAAATGATAATGCCGGTACAACATATGAGGACCTGCGAGACACAATGAAGCAGTACAAAGAGGGAGGTTTATAGGTGTGAGTGTTCACATCAGAAAAATAATGAGTTCAATATACATATTTCTTAAAAAATTTATTTAAATTTTTTTTCATTTATGTATTTGGAACAGGATCTTACTATGCAGCTCAGACTCCTAGTAGTCCTCCTGTTTTTAGCTTACCCAGTACTGGGATTACAGGTGTGCTTCACCATGCCAAATCTTGTTCACTGGCTCAGCACACCCCAAGTGCAGGGCTGGAGTGGCATGCGGGACTGGGGATTAAACTCTGGTTCCTGAATTTGCCAAAGCAGGTGCTTAGCCTGATGAGATACCTGCCAGCCCAATGAGCTCAATATTAACCAGATGATGTACCTCAAGATCTTTGTAAAATGACATCAATTGAAATCCAAAGGTAGGAAAAAGAAGATAATTATAAACATCAGAGAAGAAATTAATGAAATTGAGATTTACAATTGATCTCAATTTGGTGAGTTGAGAAAGGTGAATCAGAAAGGTGGTTCTTTGAAAGAAAAAGCAAGATAGATCAACCCAGGGCCAGTCTTACAGGGCCAGTCTTACCAAAAGCAAAATGATCCAAGTAAATACATTAGAAATGCAAAGAGGAACTCACAATGGACTCTGCTGAGATCCAGAAGGTTATAAATAACTACTTATACTCTGATAATATAGAAATTCTGAAGAAATTGATAGATTTCTAGATACATGTAAACTAACAAACACAAACCAAGACTTAAAATTCCTGAACATGGGCTGGGGAAATAGCTCAGTAGAATTAGGGCTTACTTGGCAAGCACAGGGTCCTCAGTTCAATCCCCAGTACTTCTAAACAAATAAATAAATAAATATATACCCTGAACAAACAAACCAATATCAGGCACTGATATTGAAAATGTATTAAAACTATGCCAAGTAAGAAAAGTGTAAGTACTAGCATTAACCTGATTCCAAAATCAGACAAAGACCCAACCAGAAGAAAAAGCTGTAAGTCAAGGTTTTGGGTAAACATAGATACAAAAATTTTAACAAGATCTTGGCATACAGAATGCAACAAATCAACAAAAGGATCATATATCATGACCAGTATGATTCATCCCAATGATGTAGGGATCGTTCAACATATCCAGCTTAATAAATGTAATTCATCTCATTAGCAGAAGCAAAGTCAAAAACCATATGATTATCTCAATTGACACAGAAAAAAACCTTCAAGAAAGTCAAACATTAAAACAAGAATGAAAACCAAGAAACTTGATTTGACTCAGCTGTTCCTCATCTAAATATCTTCCTGAAGTTTTAAAATATTGTACTACAGTGATACATGCATACCTGTTTCTAGCAACACACTTCACAATGGGTAAATCTTGGAAGCAGCCAATTTGCCTATAAAAAGTTTAATGGACAAAGAAAATGTGATATTCATACACAATAGAATACTATGTTGTGGTGAAGAAGGATAAATTTGAATCATTTTTAGAACAAATGGATGCATCTTTAGACATAATGTTAAGTGAACTAGATTGGACATAAAGCTTAAATGTTACATGGTGCATTTCACAGGAGAAATCCAAAGTATTAACAGAGAGCAAAAGATCTATCTCAAAAAAGAGGTAGCTCTTTTGCAAAAGGGAAAAGGGACCAAGCAATTGAGGAAGGGAGTGGGGCAGGAGGGGGAGTTGCTTAAAAATAATTAAGATGTGTTACGTACATAACAATTCCCCATGAGGCATGTGATCACTATGTACTAAAACACGTACTAATTTAAAAAAGTCTGCAAAAAAGTGTGGAAGACCAGTATTTAATAATGGAAGTAATAAGCAATTAAAGTGGTTAGATGACATGGACTTTACTCTTACTTTTCCAATTACTTTATGGTATTAACATCTATTTTTATTTAAAATGATGCAGAATAATTGAAAATTTATAGATTGGGTGTGGAAACCAATTAATTATAGATGAATGGGCTTGAAAATTACTGGTAGAGTACTTTGTGTAGATACACATAGCAGGCTCTGAGATTTATTAGATGGGTGATTTAGAACAAGTTAAAGAGATTTGGTATACATTGGTTTTCTCATCCAAAAAGCAGGAAATTGAGATAAAAAAGAGAAACAAAAATTTTAAAGCACATAGCTTGTTTTTAGGTTTAATTAGTGTGTACATAAATAAAATAATTAATCTTGTGCTTTTGAATCTCTTGTAATTGCTGATAGAATGCTATGACACTTTTATTAATAGTAATATATATTAATGTTATCGATCCTATATATGATAATGTATATTAACATTTGACCTGTGGAAAGAGACTTAAAAATCTAAGTCCCATGAGTTCTCTAGAGCCAAAGTCTGATACAAGAATTAGAGGCCTTTGCTTTACTGAGGGCATTATCAGAAGACAAAACAGGAACCCAACAACAACCAAGAGTATCTCCCATGACCCTAAGGAAACGAGGTATGCAGTATAAGGTAGGGGGAAGAGTCCAAATGCTATGAAGTGGTATCTACACTTGCCCTGTTCTAAGTAGATCTCTGGATCATAAATAGTACTTGCCTGCCTTCAAGACAAATAGATCAGTCTTTTGACCACTACAACAATCATTGGTAATTGGCTGCTTCTTTTGAGTAGGATGCTGAGGAAAGAAGCTTCTTTGGTCAAGTAGCTCCTATTAGTCCAGAAGAGGACAGCTTTTCCAGAGAAGGAGCAGTTATATTTGGTAGACAGTACTGACTTCAGCTGTAGAATGAATACACAGGGCTACTAAAGGGGTCTGAGATAGGCATAGTGTACTTTTCTTCACTATGATATGAGAAAATTTATTTTTTTCTGGAGATTCTTCCTACCGTTTCTTACCAACAATGCCATAGAAGGTGTTTGGCTTTCAATAGTTTTATTTTTGTGGTCCAGAGCAGTGTGTCCAATAGAATTATAATATGGATCCATAAGTAATTTAAAATTAAAAAAGTAAATTTAATTTTATTTTAAAAAAGTAAAATGAAATTTAAGAAAAATCATATACATCTTTTTAACCCAAAATATGAAGGCATGCCATATTAATATGTAATTAGCATGAAAATAATTCATTACATTTCATATGTTTGTTACAGGGTCTCACTATGCAGCTTGGGACTTATAGTGATCTTCCTGTTTTCAGCTGCCCAAGCACTGGGATTACAGACCTGTGCCACCAAGCCTGATCTCAGTGGCTGGTTCAGTGCACCCAGGGGTAGGACCAGCTCTGCATGTGGTGCCAGGCATTGAACCCTGGCCCCTGTGTTTGCCTAAGCAGACACTTAGTCTGCTGAGCTATCTCACAGGACCTGATAATTTGAATTCTTATTTCTATACTAGATTTTCAGGGTCTGGAAAGTTTTCTGCATGGATGGTGGCTACTAGATTGGACAGCACTGGACCCAAATGAAAAAGATAATTTGGTTCATAGGTATTACTGTGATTTCAGAACTACTAATTCTAACAATATGGTCTTAATTTAGGATTGAGTTCTGATTTTAATTTTCTTGTTTAGTATACACTTGAGAGAGTAAGGTGAAGACATTGATGAACCTTTTCAGAGGAAGGGGAAAGTAATGGACTTTGGAGTTGGGTAGATTTGGACTTAAGTTTTCTTTCTGTTTATTACTGATCTAAGTTGTGTATTTAACTGGAATTTACCTCAGTATCAGTTCCTTCAAATGGGAGATGGTATGCCATTTACATAGCAAGCTTAAGAATCAGAGATAACATGGTGCACCCAGTGCCCAAGATCCATCTTTCCTGGAGTAGGAGCTCAATAAGTCATGACTCCTGCCTTTGGGGTTGCTAGTGATGTGCCTGACCCATGTGAAGGAGACAGATAGATGGAATTTCCCTGTATTTTCTCATTTTTACCTTCTCATCTGCTTTTTATATTGCGTTTTTCCTTATCCCATTTTCCCTCCTGATGTGTATCTTTCCATTTACACTTGTGAATGAAACATTTCTGAAAAACTGTTTTGAAGCAAAACAACTTTCTTAAGAGCAAGGTTTTTCATAAATTAAAGCTTTATTTGACATCTAATTGAAGTGCTATTTTTCTTTAGAGATGAAGACACTTGTTTGCGTGCTTCTCTCCTTCAGTCCTTCCTTTTATTTATCTACTAAACTCCAACTAGGAAACTCATATGCCTTGCTCTCAAAATCTGGGTTACTTCCTAAAACATAGGTTAACAGAAGAAAGGTCAACTCTCTTCATACAGTGCATCAGAACACCCTTGTGAATTAGCACAAACAAGCTCAAGTTCTATGATTAATCTGGTAGGAAAAAGTATTCTTTTTTGCTCTTTCTTTTTTCTGTATTGTATCCCACACTGTTATTACCCAACAGATGGCATTGTGATTGTGTAACTGCTATAATGGATATTATTAATAATGAAGCTGACTATGATCTCAGTCTTCTTTCCTTTGCTAATATTGAAAGTCCTGAAATGATTCAACTTAGTTTACAGGGTTATTTTTAAGTGAGTTTATTCACCACATGACATACTGCTCTAGGGACAAATATCTGAGCAATTATTTAACCTCTAAAAGGGAGCCTTCGTATACATTGCAAATGTCCCAATAGTCCACAGATAATCTAAAATTATAAGCATTCATTCTCTAAAGAGAGCATTTAAATATTCTCTGTGAACTGTGGTTGCATTTGAAGCACTGAACAACAGTAAACAATAGAAACAGAACATGGAACATATATTTAATTTTAATTAGTTTTTATAGATGTACTAAAATAAAAAGAAACAGGGCTCGATTTTAAAACAGTAAAGAAAATCCTAATACTTCTATAATCAACCCATGTACGGTTTTTCTTGAACAAGATGAAAATTTCAGGCTGAATGGCTGACAAAAGTTAAGCCCCATACAGAGAACAATTCTTCATCGGCAACTTCTCTAACTCTGAACATGGGCTAGACAAGATTGTCTTATGCTAATTAGAATGGTCAGGTTCAGATAAGTTTAACATCTGGAGTTTATGTAGAAGGGCAGAGAGTCATGCTTGGACAAGAAAAGAGCTATTTAATGATCATATTTAAAGGTCATCCCTTTATTCTTCCAATAGCCTGGTGACATTTATCCTAAGTCCTAAGTCACTTAAAATGTTATAAAATGTCACAGATCCATGTAGCATTACCATATGGATGGCCTAGATCTTAAGATTGCTGTGTACAGGACAGAGTATATTGATAATAATAATATAGTAAAAGGAAGCTGTTTCACTTAGACTAGGAGTTGTAAGTTAGCATCAATATTTTGAAAGCTCAATTTTATTTAATACCTTACTTACATAAAAAGCCAATAGACACCCAAACTAATTCGTTAATGCAGTAGGAACTTATTAAAGTGCAGTAGGGTCTACTAAAATATGCCTGGGAATAAGGGAAAACACAATGATCTCCTAAATTTCATATCATAGAATACACAGATACAAGTTAAAACATGAATTCAGGGTGACCAATTTTTAATCAGTTCACTCTCTTAATAATTGGCAAATTTATGAAATAAAAAGATGAAATTTATTATAAACTAGACATATACCTAACATAAAATTCTCTCAAGTACCAATGATTCTGAAGAATGTTGGGAAAATTAAAGAAGGTTAAAGTTGAGATGGAAAAATTAATGATCATTTGGACAATTGGAAAACTTGAGCATTAAGGTAGTCTCAAGAAAAAAAACAGAAGATTCACAAAATGGCAGACCAGCAAAGGTGGTGAACATTTTCTCTGATCATAGATTCTGAAACTCTCTTTTGTCAATGTTACTCTGATTTTTCAGAGGGAAGACATCTTTTTTTTTTCATTGCATGTGGTCTGGTAGGATTATTAATCGCATGCTCTTCCACTGCATTTTCCTAGGTAAGAAATGGACTCACGACCTAAGACATATCAATCAGCATTTCCATCCTAGCTCTCTGGGTCCTGAGCAGAATGATTCAGTGGTAGGAAAGTAAGTGGGACTGATTAATTCTGTACACATGAACTGAAATAATAAGCACTCATTGCAAATAAAGTTATATCAGAATAAATCAGTGGTTTTATTACAAGTAATGTTTGTAATTACTTTTATGATACTATAGCAGAATTCAGTTTTAGCAAAAAGATCCACAAGTTATTTTTACTATTTGATCTTTTAAAAAAGTCTATCTATGTCTGATTTAACAAAGGCAGACTCTAAGTCAAGAATTTAAGTGCAAGGAGTTTTTGAGGTGATCCCAGGAAGAGGGATGAGGAAGTGACATCAGAAAGGTAGCCATAGATGCCATAGAATTGGAGCAGATTGCTGCTTCAGGCAAGGTACTCATTTCATTGAAAACACTGGGTTTGAAGCATTTTTTGTGATCATCCATCCTGGAACTCTTTTTTATCAGTATCACTCTGATTTGTAGGGAAGACATCTTGTTTTTTTCTTTTTGATAACCGTGAAGACCATGCCTCAGAATTTTCTCAGGCTTGGGTTGAATGAGCCTTGGTAGTTACATAATAACTCTCAAAGCCAGCTTGCATGGATTCTTTCATATTTTTGATCTGTCTGGAAGCTAGTAGAAGGTGCTCCAGCAGAAAGGGGAAAAGCACTCTGGCAAAAAGCCTACATTGTTTCGATTATGGTTAGAACACCCCAAAATGATAGATGCTGAGGATGTTCAGGAAAGATGCTCATGATACAATCTAAGAATCTACTGATTCTGATAAAGCAAAGTGTAAGATAATCCCCTGGTCATCATCATGATTTAGACCTAAAATGTCACCTGAAAGTGTTGTATATTCAAGACAAAGTTCCAGAAGATAGGACAGATGAAGAATGGTGAAGAGGGATCCAGGAGACTGAGAAGCAGTGGGTACCAGAGAATGGCAGTGTCAGAAGGGGTCAGAGACTTGTTCACTGAAGTCTTATTAGGAACTGTTGAGGGTATGTAGAGGGACAGAAGAGGACTGTGGCACACATGAGATACTCTCCGGGAACTAATTTACAATAGTTTTGTCAGGATAAGATATCTTTCATTGACAGCTTCTGTAACTAATTTTAATGTCAGAGATATATGAATTTTGATTGAGACTATCATACCAGAGGGGAAAGTTGTGATGCTCCTGCCACATGCATAACACGTGGAAGGCAAGTCATTAGACATGCTGCTTGGAAAGGGCTCAGAGTCCAGTGTGGGTGACAACAATGAAAATTACACTCATCAAGGTCAGCACCAAATGTGTAGTGTAGAAAGGAATTCAAGGCAGCTTCTCAAAGCTGGAACAGATGTTTAAGCAAAACTGTGGGGCACAATGTGGGTACAGAGCTTGAAGCATGAGTAGGAGTTTTTCAGGCAGTCTAGTCTCTGTCTCTGTCTCTATCTCTGTGTCTGTCTCTGTCTGTCTCTGTCTCTGTCTCTGTCTCTGTCTTTGTCTCTCTTCAGGATAGGATATTTTAGGATAGCTATCTATCTTAGGATAACTTAGGATATCTGTCTGTCTGTCTATCGCTATCTATCTATTATCTATCTATCTATCTATCTATCTATCTATCTATCTATCTATCTACCTATCTATCATTACACATACATGTTTATCATTCTTTTTACCTCAGTGACAGAGATACATGAGGTTGTGAAAAGTGGTCATAAAAGTAGCAATAAATATTATAAAAATTCCTGGGGCTTGGGTATAGAACAGTCCTTAGTATTCAGGAAAACCTAGATTCTATTCCCTGCACTGACGAAACATTTTTGAAATGATAAATTTAAGGGTAATAAAATTAACATAATGAAAGCTTTGTTATTAGTGTATTATCCAATTAAATCTATTACTTAAAAGCTTAATACGTAAGGGTCAGCAAAAATCATGAACAAAAATCAAATTGCATGGGTAATACATGAAATAATTAACAAATGAGACTTCCTCTTATTGAGAATTTTTTTTACATAAAAAGAAATTGCCAAGAAAGTGAAAAAGATAACCCACAAATTTGAAACAAATCTTAACTAACAAGCACTCAGATAAAAGTCTGCTCTCTTGAATTTAAAAGAACTAAAAAACTTCAGGCCCCAAAATTTAAAGACCCAGCCCAGAAATGGGCATCTGAGAAGAACACACACTTCTCACAGAATGAAATTAATAAAGCAATTAAATATATGAAAAACTGCTCCACATCACTAGCCATCCGTGAAATGCAAATTAAAACAACACTGAGATACTGTCTCACCCCAGAAAGAATGACTATCATAAAGAAATCAACCAACAAATGTTGGAGAGGCTGTGGGGAAAAAAGGAACCCTTCTCTACTGCTGGTGGGAATGTAGACTGATGCAACCATTATGGAAATCAG
>NDGM011149189.1:0-17166 GCA_002564305.1 Octomys mimax | reverse complement strand
TTTTTTTTTTACTAATTTTACATGCTTATGTCTGGTAATCTGAACAATCAATTTGAAGACAACAATCTGCAATGTAACAACCATTGTTGAATTCCTATTATTTTGTTTAGTAAAATTCTGTATCATTTCTAAATTTTTGTTTTGTTTTTATTGTCTTTCATTCTCTTTTAAAAAAAGAAAACATTGAATATCATCCACTTAATGCCTCACAGACAAACTGAGATATTAGGGTAAATCATTGAGAACACATATATTGTAGGTAAATTAAGACACAAATATTAAATCCTTCATATTACACATCAAACTCACTTCCAACTTTCCATGGACATCAAGTCTTTCCCAAAAATATGGGACCAAAGGAAAATGGTGGTAATTTTTTTTCATTTAAAGAAATAACTTAAATTTTATTTTTTTTAAAAAGGCAAGTATTTTATCTCATATGAGAGAGTGAAAGAGATGACATATTGTGCCAGTGATTAGCTGCCCATTGTAAGCCCTGTCAGCAACGCAAAGGCTTAAGCCATAGTTAAAGCCAGGGCGCATTATTCTTCTGAGCCCCTGTGTTATCTCAAGGGGCCTAAAAAGCATGCCTGCATTTCTACAGGAGGCTTCTGATAGGTTCAGAAAGCATTTAAAGAAGTACCCTATTATCCTAGGTATGTGTGTTCCACAAACTCTAAGCTGCATGTGTCGGTACTGAAAACTTTCTCAGCTTCCTAAATTCCTCAAAGTCCATCCTGTATAGTCCACATTGTGGAAGTGAGTCATGTCAGACCCAGGGGATTTGGGATGAACAGCTGAGGAAGTAGGCAACATGGGACCTCTCTCCATACACAGCTTACCATTTTGATCCCTGCCCCATTGTCCTGAGGACTGAGACTGCAACCTTTGCTTCCCCATGAAGTGCAAGGTATTTGGGAACCAAGTTTGAGAAAAGCCACAAAAGCAAAGGAGATCAGGAAAATAACCTACAACTGGTGATGGATATAAGGACTCGGACCCCTCAAGAAACTAGCAGGAGAGAAATACTGGAGTATGAAGCTTCCTTAACTTGGTCAAAGCATATACTTGGAGGACCCTCCAGTCCACTGAGATCCTACAGTGCTTGAGCACTTACCATTTTGTCACCCTTTACTTAGACAACTGGCTAATATTACAGCATAATGTTGCTTTTCACTAGCCAGCTCTGCCTCCTTGAATACAGTCCAACCCAGTGAGAGCTTTGATTACTGAAGGAAATAAATAGCTTCCCAGATCTTTTAGATAAAGGAGCATTGGAGAAGTAACCTCTCACAAGTACATGGCTCAGAATGGTCCTGCTCCCCAAAGAAATAAAATCCAAAGCTAAATACCTTTAGGCGCTGCAGAAGCTACACAGACACTCATACTTCTCTTTCCAGGCAGCATTCGGATCTCTCCAACCTAGAGTTCTACACAGCACATCAGATCTGCATAACTGCGGGCAAGCAACAACATATCCCAGTCTCTAGGTTGCTGGCCTTTCTGGGTAATGGATCAGTATCCATCCACCTGATTAGATGACACACACAGTTCCAGAGGATTAGTGGGTATGTAGGAACCACTCTAAGTTTTCACTACTGGCATTAGTATAAAACAAATGAACACATATACAACTTCCACCCCTCTGAACAGTGTTGTTATTCAGGGCTATGAGTAAGTTCTTTTCTGTGGCAAAATCTTCCTAAATGAGATGGAAATAAATTGAAATTCAGCCCGAAATCCCCACTAGCATTCCATCAAGTGTTTCAGTGGAAATTTCCCTTTCCTCTGGGTCTATGTAGCAATCTTCTTTAGCATCACAGATCAAATGGGTCATATGGATGACTCAATGTTGTCACATCAATTCTTGACAATTGTAAATTATCCAGATGAGATTAGTGAAAAGACAATTGTCTTAAATTCATGGAAGCACAGCACCATAGAGCTGCCAAACCCTAGAAACCCTTTTGATTTAACCACTTCACAGAAAAGAAAAGGCCTGAAATGTCAATCATGGAAGGAACACAGGCAGAACTGAAGTCCTCAGGTCAGGATCTTTTTCCACTTTTAACTATGGATTAGCTTCTCTTTGGACTTTTAGTACGTGGCTGTAAAGTCCTTTGGGCTAGGTGCTGCTTTTCAGCAGGAAAAAGGGGACGGGTCCTATTTTAGTTACTGGTTCTTTTAAAGGTTACTAATACATTCAAGCTTGCTATTTTGAGAAAGTATTAGAGAAGTTTTAATAAATTGTTAGTTGCATTTAACTTTCAAAATACACTGATAAAGTATTATTTATAATATTTTTGTATGACGGTTCCTATTATAGTTATAGTTCTGTTTCTTCCCAGTGAAATAGTCTGTAGTTTTTCCATTTCTGTTCTCTTACATAATTACAGAAAGACTGCATTTAGAACAGGCTAGCATGACTTTCCATGACCATGAAAATCTTCTATTTTCTGCATTGTGTGATTAAGATAGGGCTGCCCTACAGTGCCCAATATGGTGGCACAAGGTGCCAACTCAACATGGTTAGTGTAGTCCCTGAAAGGTGACTCAGGTGACTGAGGAATTGACTTTGAAATTCTATTCATTTTTAATTAATTAATAAGAAAGTTAAATAGCAAATGTTTTATATGTGGAGCCCAAAACAACAAACAAGTAAGCAAATGAATGAAAGAATAAATAAATGTGACATAACAAAACTAGAAGGTAGACTTTCAGAGATAAACAAAGGAATTAAAGGGAGGGAAAGTACCTGCTGGCAAGTACAATCTCTGGTACTGCAAAAAGAAAAAGAAATTAAAGGGAGGGAAGGAAAGGGAAAGCAGAATAGGACTGAAAAGGATTAAGATATGTTAAATTTCCCAAAGAGCCTCACTATTCAGTAGTAACAGTGAGGGGGGAGAGAGAGAGAGAGAGAGAGAGAGAGAGAACATATAGTAATAAAAATTAAAAATTAAAAAAAAAGACAGACACAGGGGTCAGAGGTTCGATCCCCTGCCTGCTGTGCTGGCCCTGTCCCCAGGGCACACTGAGACTGTGATTGAGACTGGGTGTGGTGGCACCTGCCTATAATCCCAGTTCTTGGGAGGCTGAACATATGCAGATCACCAAGAATCTAATGAGACCCTGTAGACCCTTACTAAAATACAATAAATAAATAAATACATTAATTAATTAATTAAAAAGAACACACCCTTCTGGGTCATGCCCTTGGTGAACCACCTTCCCACCAAGTTCCATCTTGAAATACATGAGATTTTGGGGTACATTATAGACCTATACCATAAAAGTTGACTTGAGAATTTTCTAACAATTCAAATTTTTCTGGTAAAAGCCTTAATGTTTGTTCTTCAGAAGAAGAACACGAAGGAGGAAGATGGGGAAGGGAAGGACAGGAAGAAGAAATATAAATTCTTGGGCCCCACCCAACCCTAGTGCTCTGGTTTAAATGCATCCCCTTGAAAATTCAATTTGAAACTTAATCCCCATTATGGTGGCACTAAGAGGTGGAACCTTTCAGGGTAATTAGGATTAGTGGTTTACATAGCGGAGGGAACTGGCTCCAGCTTAGGCCGTTTATGCCCCTGCCTTCTGCCATCTGCTACTCAACAGTCCAGGCTCCCACCAGACACTGAAACTGCTGGCAATTTGGATTACCCATCCTATTTTCTAGAACTGTGAGGAATAAGTTGGAATTCTTTTGATTTTTAAAGGAAAATTATTTCAATGATCACCAGTGTCTAGTGGTTACCATGCTGGACAGTGAGACAGTATAGGTCTTTTCAAATACTCAACTTTTAGTTTTGTGAATCATGTCTTTTTATTACTGTGTTGATGTTTCTTATTCATTGACTTATGTCCTCTCCCCTAATCTTTCCTCTTCTACTTCTTTGTGTTTACCCTGCTTTGATGAAGACCATTTGTTAGCCAACAGATAGCACTGATCAGGGCTCTGTTCAGCCTGAGTCCCTTCTTCCTTGGATTCAAGTCCCACAGGCTCAGTGGGAAAAGGCCTGTGGGAAGATGATTGAAAATAGATGAAAAGCCAAAGGCTCCAGGTGAAAGCCAAGCCAGGAAACTGGCCACTAGGAGTATTCCCAGATGAATGAGGGGAATCCAAAGTGACACTGAATGGGAAAGCAAAATGCCTGAGGAGCAGGTTGTGGACTTGAACTCGCATGCAACTGCATTCTTCCTGGGGACTTAAGGCCTGACATGGGATACTTTGTAGAGGGTGTCCTGCTGGCCCTGCTGAAATCTGGATACCAGGTCTTTTTTTATAAGGGGGATTTTTCATACAAATGGAGTTGAGAACTGGGAATTTAGCTATCCAGGGATTTCTGCCATTTGGGACTAAGAAATAGCAATAGAAGCTACAGGAAAAAGCAGCAGACAGATCACTATAAAGGCCTACAAAGAAAACTCTCTGCCTGGAATGGGCCAGTCTTCAGGCTTGCAGACAAGAATTACCCTCCATAAAACAAGAATTCATTACACTTCCAGGCCTCAATGCTTACTTCCAGCCAATGAACAATATATCTTGTGAAGTTTGCTATCAAAAAGGGCTGCCAGAGCAGCAGGGGAATGGGAGGTTGCCCTCCCAGAGACCATCAGAAGCCCCTGAGTGGTGAACTCTGGAAGGCTCAGGCTGCTTCTGTGTTGATGCCTGGGCCTGAGAGGAAGGCGAAAGGCTTACTTCAGAAGGACCCTAAAATACCAAATGTGACAGGAACAAACCTGAACCACACTGATATAGTTACTGGGAAAGCACTTTAGGTAAAGTTAACTTAAGAATTTTAGTCTTCCAAATTATTTTACTATAGTAATTTGAAGATCTTGTCTTTCACTACTTTTGGATTATATCGTAAATGACTGAAGAATTCAAATCACCTGTCCTGTGTAGTTATATGCAAAAAGCAACTATTTGTTTCTTGATAATTTATTTCATTAACCAGCCAAGTGTCATGCCAGGCACTATGGCAGGGGCTGAGTTCACAATGACACACTGCGTGTGCTTTTCATGGGTGAATAGTCTACTGGACACAGGTAGATATGTAAATGAACGTAACTCCTATGGTGATGAGTGTTATAAAGAGTCAAAACCTGGGAATGTGATAGTGAGGACTAGGGGGGCAGAGGCAGGCAGCTTCTGGAGGTCACCGCTGAGACTGACACAAAGGGAAGAGGCCAATATGCAGGGCTACAGGATGCATTCCAGGCACAGTTCTACAGACCTAGAGATCCTGAGGTTGTGATAAGCAAGGCATATTGGTGTGGAGGGGCAAAGACCAGGAAGTAGGTGAAACAAGGGACAGGGTTGCCGGAGCCAGACCAAAAGGGTGCTTAGCAACTAGAGTCAGGGCTCCTTTTTAATTAAAGGTTGGTGAAATATGTGATGTCACTTTCCTCAAGTACATTGTCAGAGGAGACAGTTTTTATGCCTCTTTACTGACTGTCCAATCATACTAGTTCCTGGTAAGGGCAAGTTTTTCTTAAAGAAAGAGATTACATTGCTGCTTTGTGCTCAATGAGGTGGGCATGCATCTGAGCTGAGCCAAGAATCTCCATATACCCCTGACCATCATGGACACTACTGTAGGTGCTTTGCAGAGCACAGGGACCTCCTGGTGGGTACATAACCCATTCAGGTAGGCCTAAACCCCTTGCCTCCTCTGGGAGGCGAACTCTTCTTCTACCTCTGGGTTTTACACAAAGAATTTTTTTCCTACTCCCGATAAAAGCATATAAAAATAGGTGTGCTACTTGAAAATTAAATAGTCACAGCAGCTGGATATGCTCTAGATAATACTGGAGAATCTAACAGTGGAAAGTCACGTAACACAAAAATAAGAAAGAAGGAATCATGGCAGTAATGATTGGTTTGGAAAAAATATAGATGGAAAGAATTTGGAAGGTAACAGCTTCCAGATGGTCCTGGTGGTGAAGATAGCTATATATAGAGAAAGAGGCTAATTAGTTCCTAGGCCAAGGCCCCGGTTTCTATTAAGTGACTGACTGTCTTGCGGTGGTTTAGTTCAATACTATGGGACACACCACATCACGAGTAAATTGAGTATTTGGGGTTGTTTTCCCCCAAGCAATGGGAATTGCCCAACCTTAATATAATTAATTAAGAGTCAATGAATGTTTAATTTAGTTCTGGTGCTTATGCCAGAGATACAATGGGCTCTTTGTATTGGCCAAGGCTACTAAATATTGGGGAAAGAGAGAATGGCTGCACAAGAGCCAGGGTTAGTCAACAGCCTTCCCCCAAATGCTCAGATGCACAAGCTGGTTTCCAAACATAACAGCCAATGAATACAGTGACACCCAAGGGGTTGCCCTTGAAGGAGGCTGTGGCCCTTCCAGGAGGAAAGAAATATTCCCTAATGCCTCCAGGCTGGTTCTGAAAATCACAAGCCAGTCTTTAAGCCTCCCCTTTGCAAGTTCTCCTCTGCCAGCTGAGCGGTCCATCTTTACACAGCATGCTCAACTAAACTTTCACTTGGCTTCTTCCCCTGTATGAGTCAGAAGCTCTCAGTAGCGAAAAGATGGTTGGGAAGACTTAGAAAGTAGGAAGAATTATTGGAATGAATGCTCTTCTCGGAATATTGTGGCCAAATGGATGGCTTTGGGCCAGCCATTCACCATCACCTAATAGGCAAACTAGACAAAAGATGGGATTTTTATCACTGTAGAATACATGTTTTTGGCTCTTGAGTGGATTCCACCAAAAGCAGCTATAAAAAGTGCTTCTGTCTACTTTATGTCCATTGTGTGTTAGCCCTGTGTGTGGTGTTCCATTTATATTATCTCATTCGAGTTTCACAACAGCATTGTGTGTTCAGCATCCTTATCATCCCCCATGGAATATACTTAGAAGCTGAAGCTTTGAGATAGTAGCTTATTTGCCCAAGATCTCACAGCTTGTAAACGGAGGAACTGGGATAGCAACCAAAGATGATTGATCCCGGGGTCTGTGCTAACACTTGCTCACACCTGATACTGTGCTGAGTTACTCTGCAGCTGAAGTCCCATTGTGTGGATGAGCCAGAGGAACTGAGAAACAGCTGCCTCTCTGGTTATATGCCAGTGGTGGAAGGCCTAATCCTTCAGCCAAAGGGGAAAGGTACCCTAGGCCCATGGACACACTGACATGAAGAATGAGTAAGTGATGAGAATGACCAGTGGACCCCCAAAACATCAGCTTCCCATCTTAGTCAAGCTGGACCTGAGAACTAACTGGTTGGAGAGGAGAAACAGGGTGGCCAGGGTAGATAGATAGGTAGGAGATGAAAGCCAATCTCCTTTTCTTTTTTTTTTTCTTTATTCTTAGAATCTTGTCTTATCCACTGCTGGAAAGTTGTTGGACTCTGAGAGATCATGGGACCTGGACATATGGAGGCAAGACCTGTTGACACCAATGCCCATACCTGTATAGTCTTCTTTTCACTTATTATTTTTATTTTGCTCTTTAAATTATTTGTACTTTAAATTTTTCATATAAGAAAAACCACGAGATATTTAAACTTCTCACTGGTTTAAGTAGAAGCTGAAGGGATGGCCCCAAGACATTTGATCTGGCCATGGGTTAGTTATCCATCATTCTTACCCTACCCTAAAAAATTCTTAGCAACCTGAGGTGACCAAAGTTGTACCCTAGAGCTTTAGAAACATTCAGTAGGAGCTGTAGCTCATCTGAACAACCACATGTCATACCATGTAGAGCTGATAAGACCTACTGGAATACTTTCAGACCACTATCATCTCTTTGCCAATTAATAACAACATGAATGCAAGATCCTCCATATACTTGGACAAAGGAGGGAAGTTGATTAGTTAGCTAGCTAAATTGAGTGGCTTGGCTGGTAGCAAAACCAGGACTAGAACACAAGTATCTGAATTCTTAGTATGTAGCTTTCCCATTTTATTATCCTATCATATTTTTTCTAGCATACTCACTAGTTGGCCATCTGCCAATTTTTCCATCCATTGGAAATAAAAGCCTTAGTGCCTACTCTCTGCTAGGTGTTTGAAAGTTCAGAGATGAATAACTTCACTCTGCTGTGGGCTCTAGCATAAGTAACAAGTGTCTGGTATTGCGCCTGGCCTACAGAAGCACTCAGTACATGTTTGCTATCAAGATGCAGTGACAGCAAGTGCCCAGATAACATGATCCAGGGATGACCATCAGAGTTAGGGACACTTCAACAACTAGAATAGTATCTGGGACACAAAAGGCACTCCATAATAAGTACCCAATGAATGAAGGAGTGAAGAGATGAATAAACAGAAGTGAGCCCGGCAAGAGCAGTCCTGTTGGGCACTATAGACCAGAGTATCTATGGAGGAATGACTCCTTCCCAGGACCCTTTGCAAGGTGTTCTATCTTAGGTCAGGAGCTATAATCTCAGGACTCTAGAATCAGAAAGAACTGCCCAAGATTCTTGCTGTGACACTTAAACATCACATATCCTTGCGGAAGTCAGTCCTTTGCCCTCTGTAAAAGGACAGAGTAGTAGAACCCCCATTGTTAAGTTTCCAGGAAGAGTAGAAATTGGTTAAGAAAAATGGTCAAGAAATATAGGGAAATCCCACCAGAAATTCCTGTTAGTGTACTTAAAGGATTCTTTATTCTATTCATCTGAGGGTCTATTTGTCAATTCCAGTGATGGCAAACCTTTCAGAGCTCCCAATGGTAACAAACAGCCTGCTGCAGAATGTGTGCCATAGGTTTTCTGCCACTGCTCTGTACTAGGCTTCCTGTTTACCAAGCACTATCTTAACACTCAAGAAATAGCAACCATTCTCATAGCAATCCCATGACTCAGGTATTATTATCTCCCATTAGATAAGCAAAACAAAAAGCAAAGAGATTAAGTCCCTTGCCAAAGCCACATAGCTAGGAAGCAGCTGAGCTGGGGTTTCTGTACTGGCGGTCTGGCCCCGGCACTGTGCACTTAAACTGCACGCTGTGCTGCCTGCCAGCAGTGGAAGGGAGGCTTGCTTTCACTCCCCTGGATATGAGTGGTGTTTTTACTACTGCTCCAATGCAGTTCAAGACTCAGGCAGGAAATTATTCATGATAATATAGTGCTGTCTGATTTTTAAAAATGTGATTGTCAAAATGGGCAGGCACATCATTATGGCCATGCCAGCCTGCCTGGGCATAATGCTCAGCCAGCTGGACAGCAGGAGATGTTGAGGACTACAGAAAATGCTTGGGTCACCCATGCATCCAGGACACCTATGATGAGACACTTGTCCCCACAGCTCTGGCTGGGCCATCAGGCTGTGGCAGTGCAGTTTCTCCACAGGTGGTGGAGGAAGGTTCCAGGGTGGGCTGGAACTTTGACTGGATTGTGTAGAAAGCATCAGATGTTCAAACAGCTCTGGTGGTACTTATATGGGGGGTCTGGCTGTTAGCTAATAGGCCATCTTCTTTTCTTTTAATTTTTTTTAAACTTATGTATTTGGTACAGGGTCTTGCTATGCAGCTCAGACTTGTTGTGCTCCTCCTGTTTTCAGCCTCTTCAGTGCTGGGATTCCAGGCATGCACCCCCACGCCCAGACTCAATGTGGCATACCAGGATCAAACCCTGGTATTTGCGCTTGCTTGAACAGGTGCTTAGTCCACTGAGCAATCTCACTGGCCCTCTGACATGTCATCTTTTGAATCCTGTCTTATCTAATTTTTATCTTCATAATCATAACGATAGTTTTGTAATAATAAAATAATTCTATTGCTGGAATATCTATTATGTCTACTGATTTGTGAGTTCCTCAGAAGCTGCTCCTTACTTCAATGTCTGACACACAGCAGGTATTGTATTGACACGTCGGGTATATTTAAGAACCCGAAATGACCTTTTATGCATCCAGCAAATATTCATTGAGTACCTACTCTGTGCCAGGCACCGGTCTGGGTTTCTAGCTAGGCTCCAACCATAAAGAGAATGGGTAAGGCAATGCCCTCCTAGAACCCACGTTCTACTGAGTCCAGAAAGAATCAAATAGTTCTTCTCTCATAGTTCATTCAATGTAGAATAAAAACAGAAGGGATTTTTGTCTTTGACTCCTTTAATTAGTAGGAAACTCAAGATGCACATCCCTCTAATCTACCTTTTTTTGTTATCACAACATGCCATGCCTGTGAAACAAGGGTCTTGGGAGAGAAATACTGTATCTCTGCCCACCTCCCACATGGCCTCCTAGAGGGTCCATCTGTGTTCTAAGTCCAGGGAACTTGCCCTGAGGGAGAAGCCCTTTCAGATATGGTGAGCTTGTCAGCACTTATTAGGTGTACCCAAGACTTCTTCATTAGACCAGCTTAGAACAAAAACTCTGGTTGCTTCCTCTTCTCAAGGACATAGCTTTATAGTAGATCTGAAGTGGTGGTTAGAAATTCAGGTCACAGAATACCTAGCCATGAAGACAATTTATAAGAATATGCTCATGTCATAGGTAACCGGCAAAAGTTCAAGTAATTTATTTTGACTACTACCTTTGATGTATCCCCACATTCTTCCAGGATATCCAATCCATAGACTCCTTGAAACTAGTAGAGTCCTAAGCATATCAGACATTCATGCTTCTATTTATTGAGACCAGCTTTCTTCGTTGCTATGATCCTGCCTGAATTCTACCTACTAAATACTGTCAGTCTTGGCTGTAACATAATCCAGGCTGAGCTTCACATGTGAGATGTAATCTTGACAAGGCATTTGGAATCTCTTCTGAAAAAAACGTAAAAGCCAGCATTCTTCCAGAGGAATGAATCAGTCAGATAAAAATGTCTACAGGGAAAGTCTAATCAGTTCATAGAAGAACTTGTCAGTAGAACCTCTGCTGAGACTGTAAGATTAAATCATCTTCATAAATTGTCATTAGAAGGAAGCATAGTCCATTTGGCTACATGGTCTTCGAGATTCCTATTTCCAGTTGGAAATTCTGGCTTGCATTTATTGCATAGAAAGGCAATTGAGAGCTAGGTCTAGAAAAAATACTAAAAGATAATGAAATCTCATGTTTTCTCACTAATAGTGTCTCTTTATCTATCTACTAAAGCGGGAAGGCAGCTCTTTCCCCTCTAACCCAAGTTGAGAGAGTTCTCAAAGGGAAAACCTCTCTCGCTTCATTCTGTTTTCTAAACATCCTTTTTTTGACCTCTTATCCAGATAATCGTCCACTGATTATTTTAAAGGTATGCTAATATTTAGACAAATCCTCCAAGATCTATGTCATGTTGTAACAGGAAATGCTTTATGTCATTTTACTGTTTATCAACATTAGTGGTGAAATCATATCATTATGAAGGAAAACATTTTCAGATGATTTTTGATATGGTTTAAAGCAGTTAGAGCAGGAGGTCAGGACCATGCACAACAAAGACTCATCTCTACTTAACAGAGGTCTGCCAAGGTAGTAGCTACTTTACTTACCCACTACTTTAAAGAGCAACAGGTACCTTCAGATATTTTTTTAAAAAGTCTTTTCCAGCTGGGGAGATAGCGCAGTGGCATAAGCACCTGCCTTGAAAGCCCAAGGTCCTGACTTTGATCCCCATTACCGCAAGGAAACAAAACAAAAATCTTTCCATTGCCTTTATCTTTCTTGCCTTCTCACAGTGGTCCACACCAATGAGGGAGAATAGAATAAATGTGACTACCTGGTCAGCGAGGTTGGCAGTGCAGCATGTGGAGACTAACAGCCCTGCCTTGTTTCTGCGCCTGTCTCTGGGCCTTGCTGGCTTGAGCAACTCTCTCAACCTCAATCTGACCATCTGTAAAATGGAACTATAACTTCATTGACTCACAGGGCTATTCTGAGGGTTGAGCACAGCAGCTGAGACACTGTGGGCCCAGCCCAACATATAGAGCATCTGTGATGACCAATAACCATTCAGTGAACGAATGCATGATCCATCAAAGTACCCATTCCTATCTAAAATATAACAATCTAAGTCAAGGGTTGGCAAGCTTTTCCTGAAAGGGGCCAGCAAGTAAATACTTTAAGCTTTGCTGGCCATATGGTTCCCATTACAAATACTTAACTTTGTGTTGTAGCATAAAGCCAGTCACAAAAAATAAATGAATGGGCATGATTCCAATGAAACCTTATTTCTTTATTTTTTGTCTTTTTGAAACAGGGGTTCACTATGCAGTTCAGGCTGGTCTTGAACTCATTTTGTAGCCAAAGTTGGCCTTGAACTGGCAGTGATTTAGCCTCCCAAGTGCTTGGATTACAGGCCTGTGCCACCACATCCGGCAATAAAACTTTATTTACAAAATGCTATTTACAAAATCAGGCAGGGCACCAAGTTTGCCATGCAGGCTGTGGTTTGTTCTAAGGGCCCAGCCTGCTAGTGACAGAACAGATTTGAATCCCTACCCATGTGCCCCATCATGACTTAGAAGCCCAGACTGAAGCGGCCACTTGGAGGCTAGGATGCAAAGAGACATCAGCCCCTCCCTGCTCTGCACTAACCACTCTCCCACCTGGCCACCCAAGGGAGCTCACAGAGGCACTGACTTGCTTTTGCCTCTCAGGCTTCTCCTGGGGACTCACCCATCCTATGAGTCCACCTGCGGTCCCCAGTTCCTCCTAATGACTATGCCTGTGGTTATGCCCTGGCCCTCCGGGAATGGACCAAAGGCCCTCCTGGCTCCCTTTCTTGCCCAGCACACATCAGTGCAGTCTGCCTTTCTCTAAATCCTCAGAGATGGAGACAGGAGTTTTCTTGCTCCTGTCAGAGCAGAGGAATGCAAATGCAGTTCCTTCTTGCACTCTTTTCCAACTGGAGTGTATAGAATCATACCATGGAGACAGAAGGGCAAGAGCTAGAGTGGCTAGAAGGACAGGATAGAGCTTTGTTGAAGTAACACTTCAGCATGCCAAGCTCTGATCAGGCCCAGATGCTGCCAGTGCACAGAAAGAAGAGAGGAGAGGGATTCTGAAAGCTCGGACTTCTTGTCCCCAGAGACCAGGCACAGGGACTTTCATAACCTAAGTCTGACTAACTCTAAGACCAGTTACTACAAAGGACACTTTGCCCCTAGGTACAAATGGTGGCTGTATACAGTAAATCTTCCAAACCGGACTTTCAAATTTAGTATAACTTATGAGTGTTTCACCATTTGTGTGTTGTCTTTTTTTTGGAGACAGGGTCTCACTATGCAGTTTGGACCAGCCTGTGCTCACGTTTGTAGCCCTCAGGCTGGTCATGAACTCGAAGTGATTCTCCTGTCTCAATATCCTGAGTGCTGGGATAACAGGTGAGCACCACCACACCCAGAATGTATGTTGCTCTTTTTGCCAACTCCCCTACAAGACTATGAACTTAAAGGAGACTGACCACTACCCGAGCCATGCCCTGGCTCACGTGAGTGTATCTTAGCTATCTGTAGAATTCAAAAGTGGGCACCCAAGATGAATACACACTTCTCAGATGAAGAAATACAAATGGCAAATAAATACATGGAAAAATGTTCAACACCATTAGTCATTCGAGAGATGGAAATTAAAACAACACTGAAAAAAATGAACAATACTGAGATTCCATTGCACCCTAAAAGAATGGCTATCGTAAGAAAAGTAATAAATGCTAGAGAGGCTGTGGGAAAAAGGAAACCTTCTCCACCATTGGTGGGAGTGTAGACTGGTACAATCACTGTCGAAATCAGTGCGGAGACTTCTAAAAAAAAACTAGAACTAGTGGTTCCCTTTGACCCAGCTATTCCCCTTCTAGGTATCTTCTCAGAAGAATTAAGAGCATCACACTACAGTGAAAAATGTGCATCATGTTTATAGCAGCATAATTTGTGATAGCTAGATCTTGGAAACAACCCAGGTGCCCAGCAATTGAAGAATGGATAAAAAAGATGTGAGTTTAAAAAAAAATAATGGAGTACTATTTAGCCATAAAGAAAGATAAAACTGGAGACTTATATAGGCAAATGGATGCAACTTAAGACCATACTCAACAGTGAAATAAATTAGGTCCATATGTGTGAACATCACATTGTCTCACTAGTGTGAAAAACAAAGAAATAAGATCCAAATTGTACAATAGATATTGACAGTTGGGAAGAAACTCTTCAGAAGAAAAGAAGACTGTGATGAGGAAAGGGCAATGGAAAAAAGGAAAAAGCAAAAATAAATATATACACAAGCTAGTTAAGATTGTTATACAGCTAGCTTTTCTTAGTTCATTAGAAAGAAAGTTTAGTGCTAATATCATCTGATAAGATAGCAAGCCTACACCTTGTACTCTGAATAACTGCTATGAAGACAATACACAGTGGATCAACTATTGTAACCTGTTTTGAAGTTTAGTTTCATTGTTATGTTTACCTTTTTTTCTCTTTAAAATAAAAAATTAAAAACATACAATTTCAAATAAACAATTAAAATACAGGTAAAACAACAATTACTAAAGAAAAAAATGAGGATATTAGATAGTAACAGTTCAGGAACCAGGCCCTGGGCTACGAATTTGACATGCATTACTTCACCAACCCCTTCCATTATACAAGTTGGAATCTGTATTTTCGCCATTTTATTGATGATAAAACTAAGATTCTCAAAGGGTAACCCTCTTAGCCCAAGGTCAGATCGCTAACAAGTGGCAAAAGCAATCACTGAACCCAATTCGTTTAGGCTCCTAACCTAGACTCATCTTACCCCATAAACTTCCTCATACAATGATTCCCCTTGTCCCAAACCAGACAGGGAGCCCACTGGCCCAGGGCCCTGTTCCCTCCATGACAAAAAGTCATCTTTTCTCTTTCTGCCTGGTCACGTTTGTTCCTGGTGTCTGGAAACTGCCCTCACCTATAAAAGCAGGATAATTTTCCATTGTCAACATACATCCCAACCTCCTCCATGAGGTTTTTGTGAGAATTAACTCCATTTGTGGCCATTAATTAAGTTGTTAAAAGTACAATCAGCTTTTTCTCCATTCCTACATGGTTTCCCAAATAGTTAATGCTGATTTCTTTCTTGGTGCAAGCACAAGGAGCTCATAACTTTTCAATGGATTATGAAAGTTATTCCCCCAGGGGCTCGGCAAAGCAGTCATCGCTGGGCATAGCTTTGGCATTACATCAGTGAATGCAGTCTTTCCCAAGCTAATGGTGGTTCTTAATAATATTATTGGAATTATTATTACCTTCAATTAAAAGGTTGACTATGAACAACTCACTACTTCAGAGAGATTCCCTAAAGAGTCACAGTAGAGTTTGTAGAGTTTTTGTTTTTTGTTTTTGCCAAAGGGAGCTGTAAGAGTAGACACATAGTCCTTGCCCATTCCCCAAGTAAATACATTAATTAATACATAGCATCCAAATACTTTTTATGTTGTTGGCTGGTTACCAGATTTTAAACTGACTTCCTTAAGGGTGGATAAGGCTGGCTAATCATCACCATGTTTCCTAAAAACTAAAAGGAAATCAGGTCGACTTTAAATACTTTTCTTCATTTTCACTCACCAAAGTACATTGGAATGATATGAAGAGTACAGCTGCAGTCAGTCTTTCTCCTTTTATCTTGCTAGAAATGGCGGGCAGCGGTGGGGCTTGTTGCAAAGACAAAATGAAAAATGGTCCCTGATTAATTCACTGTAAATTCACTTCCTGCCACATCACCTCTGACAGCACCAACCAATTGCCACAAAAACACTGGGGGTAGACTGGAAGCTGGTGGCTTCTCAGGGCCAAGTCGGTGAGCTGCCTGGCTGTGCCTGTACTCAGAACTAGAGGGAGCTCTGAAAGAAAAACGTAACAGGAAGGCACAAGTAGGTCAAAAGAAGACTTGAGTTCTTTGGGTGAATCTGGTGTTCAGATATAGAAATGTGTCATTTACCCCAGGGAGACAAGGTCCAGGACCTAGAAAAAGAACACTACCTGTATCCTCTAGGAGAAGAAGTTCTAACAAGCATGTCCCCCAGACCAAATGGACTAAGAAGAGGATTACTCAGAACTTTGTGAATCTTGCAGATCTAGGTGCAAAATCACTGGGAAGGAATCTCTAAGGTCAGAAAAGAGTGTATTTATTCATACCCAGGAGGCCAGGGACCAGGACCTGAGCCATAGAGAAGCCTGGAGAACAGGAGAGAAAGCACAGGTTCAGGAGAAGGTTTGGGGAACACTGGTATTCCCCAAACTCATGTATTTGGTGAATCACTGAACAAATAATAAATGATTGAGACCTAATATCCTGCCTGAAAGCTGTGTCACCTAATATGTATGTCAGTCAAGAAAGATCATTTGTGTATAGCACCTACGCTTATTTTGCAACTTATATAAACATAAGTTTTATTTCTTGTTTTTCATCCAGCCAAACCCAGTGCAATCAACTTGCAGGAACAAATGATAATTTTTCTGTTGGGTGTTTTCACTACACACTTGAGCACACACATGTCTAATTTTTCTTTCTAGTAAAACTATTTACTTAACCCCTTGCACTGCTCATGGGTTTATTGAAGACAGGCAGCAGATACCTTCACACCTGAACCAAGGCTGAGGGAAAAGAGGGGTTGCATCCCACAGGGTGTCATGCTAGCTTCGAGGAGGATGAAGCAAACTAAGGGAGGGCTGAAGTCTGAGGAAGCAGTTTTACAGGCTGCTCGACAAATCTGGCACTGCCTGATATGAACGGATGCCACTGTCTACAGGTCCTGCGGCTGCATTTCACCTCCCTGGAGAAAGCTCTGGCTGTGTGGGGGTGACTAAGTCTCCGCTTTGCTTACTCCTTTCTGGCACCTAATCTGGCCTTTTGTTTCCTCGACAGCTCATTCCTGGATCATATATCTTTGGTGAGGAATGAAATTCCAGGCTTCTCAATAAAGAATGAAGAGGTATGGCCTTGTAGCCTGACTCTACCCAAGAGTTTTGCCTATTCTTGACATATACCCCTGCTTTCTTTACTTTGCCTTCCTAAAGGTCCTACCTAATCAGAGTTCTGGAAAGGAAAACCCACTAGCAGCTTGATCTGGGATTTTCCCCTACCCAGGAAGAACAAACAGCACCAAAGGCCATCTTCTGCTACACCAGAGCAGAGTAGCATTGGCTTGGAACAGACACTCAGTATGTTGAATGATAACAAAACCAGGGAAAGACACAACTAAAAAAGAGAGCTACAGGCCAATCTCCCTCATGAACATAG